>CANXYC010540363.1:0-13126 GCA_948193065.1 Aleurites moluccanus | reverse complement strand
TATATATATATATATATATATATATATATTTAAATTATTGGCCAAATTAATTTTGACTTAACTTTCAATTATTTACAACATCGCCACTCTTTAACTCTTCTTCCTTCTATCTTTTTCACTTCTTTTTTAAGCATTTATATTTACTCAATTTCACTCAATTCTATTTTTAACTTATTCATTATTCATCAAATTTTAGATCTGTGAAAAAAAATTGAACAAAAGACTATTTTAAAATTTATTAAAAATCAAATACCGGAGGGTGTTCAAACATTAAGTTTTAAATTATTCCTTTTAAGTCTTTTAATTGGTTTAATTAATCAATACTCTTTCTAACTCCTTTTAAATCTCTAATTATTTTTTTCCATGATGCTTAGTCACCTAGCTAAGGTTATCCATAATTAATTCTAAGTAATGCACTTCTTAAAATTTATAATAATTCGATTTTCGTTGATCATTTTCTTAAAACTATCCTTAATCGTCTTATGGTTCGGTTTGGGTTATTACACATGAATAGAAATAATACCCGTTACAACTGTATTTTAGGCCTGAGCTTCCTGTTGGTCAATACAAAAACTCTCCCCCTGCCTCTGCCAATCGGTGCTTACCTCGAAGTCTGTCCTACTGTATGACCAGAACCCCTATTAGCATTGTCATACCCCAAAACTAAAAGTGTGATGGTCCTAGGGTAAAGGTAGGCTTAACCATAAACCCATACAACCCAAACCTGGATCAACAATCATCAATAATACTTTATAACCATGCAATATACTTCAACAGATAGATAATCCATCAATACAATATCACTTGTTTCTTATCTATCAAAAGAAAAAATACCATCATCAATAAGGAACAAGGATTTCCAATAAGCTCAATCATATTTCAGTTCTAATACAATTCAATCTATGGAGCCACTACAATTAGTATTCCAAAATAATATAAAACATCATATAATTATCAAATCAATACATTAGCTTTTTGAAGCGAGAAAAATAATCAAGAAGCTCTATCTATCCTGTCAATAGGTTCTTTAACACCTGAAATCCACAATAGAAAAAGGAATGAGTTGAAAACTCAATAAGTTATGGAGATACAATAATACTTAGGGTTTTACATTGATTGATCAAAGAATAGATCGAATTCAATTTATATATATATATATAACAATAGTAACAATAGTTTATGAATAATAAGAATATATTTAATGATATATATATATTTTCGTGCCAATAAAGAAATGGCACCCATAAATGTGATGATAGAATAACCATTATATCCGTACCATCCATCCATAAAGATACTACGATCTCATACCATACATATGCTTGAACAGAACATACGTCTCAGGGCATACTTACTTAGCTGACTAAACCTTCTACCGTACTTTGATACGCTTATTTCCATAGTTTGAACCACTCATTCAAACTTTACAACTTTAGCCTCCCTCATACTTTCTGGGAGAAACTCATCCATAACCATAGTCTTAAACTGTTCCTAAGTAATATCCATATTAGCCCGGAGTATTCCAGTCACACCTCTTTTATACCAATCTCGGGCATCATTCCACATCAAGTGGCCTACAAACTCCACTGCCCTTCTATCTGGTATCCTCAAAAGCTGAACCTAATCCTCTATTATCTCAAGGAAATCAGTACATCTCCCTTATACTCCGGAGGCTTAAGTTTCACAAACTTCTTGAAAGACACCTCCTCACCCTATGGCATAAAAGATGGTGGTGGAGGAGCCACCAGTGGAATAGGAGCTACCGATGCTGGAGGAACCGACTGTTGCAATCGCTGTGTGATAAGCGCCTCCAATCTCTCATAGTTCCGTTGCATTTGATCAAATCTCTGTGCCACCGCAACATCCATCTGCGGTACAGGTGGAGGAACCACTCCCTCTCCGACATTGCCCATAGAACCCTCCTCTAAAGGATCTACCCTTCTAGGGTGGCCTCGTCCATGCCCAAGACCTCTACCTCTCTTTGAAGGCATCTTGATACTGATAAAGGAAAATAAACAACTTAGATTCATAACATAATGGCTAACGCAGATCTATACCAAAGGAATACAAAGAAATGATAAGATAGGAATCCTATGCTTCGTAGTTTACTTATTCAATCACACTTAAGCCAGTGAACTTGCACATCAATCAATCAATCAATCTATCTATAAATTAAACCCATATCTCTAATACCATCTTTGTCACACCCCAAAACCAAAAGAGTGATGGTCCTAGGGCAAGGGTAGGCTTAAAGCCACCATAAACCCGTAGAACCCAAACTTGAATCAATAATTATCAATAATATTCTATAACCATGCAATATACTTCAACAAATATATAATCCATCAATACAATATCACTTGTTCCATATCGATCAAAAGACAAAATACCATTATCAATAAGGAACAAGGATTTCCAATAAGCTCAATCATGTTTCAATTCTAATACAATTCAATCTATGGACCCACTACAATTAGTATTCCAAAATAATACAAAACATCATATAATTAGCAAATCAATATATTAGATTCTTGGAGAGAGAAAAAGAATCAAGAAGCTCTGTCTATCCTGTTAACAGGTTCTCTAACACCTGAAATCCATAATAGAAAAAGGAATGAGTCGAAAACTTAATAAGTTATGGAGATACAATAATACTTAGGGTTTTACATTGATTGATCAAAGAATAGATCAAATTCAATTTATATATATATATAACAATAGTAACAATAGTTTATGAATAATAAGAATATATTTAATGATATATATATATTTACGTGCCAATAAAGAAATGGCACCCATAAATTTGATGATAGAATAACCATTATATCCGTACCATCCATCCATTGAGATACTACGATCTTATACCATAAGTATGCTTGATCAGAACATACGTCCCAGGGATGATAGATCTCCCCTAGGTGAAGCCATTGATATAATTTGACCTTATAAGCTAGGTTACTGGTGCACACAGTCCAATGATTTCTCCCTTATTGAAAGGACGTTCTAAATTGTCAATAGCCATATAATCGATACAAGAAACAATGGGTAGGTCTAGAGACCTAACATTATCAATATCATTAACAATATTCAATAGGTTTTTAATAATTACATATGACCCAAATGGTCTTTCAAAGGTATACATTTCAATGATGGCCTAAGGCCCAATGATATTACAATATCAAAAATAATAATATTCAATATTAAATTTAGTTCAAGAACAATGACTAAATTTCATCCAAGAACAATATTAACAAGTGTGGATTTCATAACAAAAAACAAATTATCCCATAACTTACCTCAAATCTAAAGCAAATAGCTCAACTATCACCAAAATCAACAATCCTTAGGTTCTTAGGTTCATCAAGCCTAAAACAACAAATTTCAAAAATTGGGTCAATTAGGGTTTCCTTCCCCAAAGCCATTATACAAAGAATTCTAGGATTCTATACCCTTTAGTACTCAATAAAATGATTCATAATACCAATTAAACCATTAAATGCAGAGTTGTAGAAATTATGAAAAAGATTTACTATTCACATAAAACCATTAAATCTCACAACTCTCATACCAATCATAATCAATGTCAATAAATGCTCATAAAAGACTACCTACGACCTATAAACAACTAATCTAATAATGTCATAATCCATAAACAACTATAAAAGCAAAGATCTAGGATTTACCTTCAAAACCCTAAAAAGAGATTTCTTAAGAAGAGAAGTCCTTGAAGTGATTTGATACCTTAAAATGTGTTTCCCATTAAGAATCCTTGAAGAGAAATGGTTATTTAGATCATCAAAGAGCAATAGGAAATGTTAGTTGAGCAATGGGGAAGAAATGAGAAGAAGAAGAAATTTGTGGCTCGGCTTTTAAAAATTTGAAAAATGACTTTTATATATAGAGCCGGAAGATTCATACCCATAAAGGATAAGTTTCACGCCCATGAAGGATAAGTTCATGCCAGTGAAGGATAAGTTCACGCCCATGAACAAATAAAAAGTCATAAAGGATAAGTTCACGTCCGTGAACATATAAAAAGTCAATTTTCTCATATTTAGATAGAGTACAAATTCATGGCTGTGATAAGAGTTTTGTGAACACTCATTATTTACACCCTCGGACTCATACCAACCCGAACGACACTCCCCAGAACCAAACCCGCGCTCAGACAGACTCGAAACAGCTTCAGAACGGAGTCTGTGCACAGTTGCCGCCACCCCCTCTGGGCGGCAGTCATCGTGCAGCGCGACAACTTGCTACGCAGCCGCCCCCCTTTACAGCCTATGCCGCCAAGGCCTATGGCGGCGCCGCCACTCCCTGTTAGCGGTGATGTCTTCTCTTGTTGGCAGCAGTGACGGTCTGCATCCAAATTCTTCCGAATCCCGCATAAAAAATTGATGGGATTCGACCCCCGAAGCTCCTATTATAAGTAGAGAGCCTCCCCCCACCTTCCAGACAGAACAACGGACAACAACAGACAGAAACAAGCTAAGGCTCACGAAAAACAAGGAAAAAAGACAAGAAATCATTTTTGTCACTAGATTTCATCTTTTTTCCTTCCCAAGTGATATTTTCTTCTTCTTTGGCTCTCTTTCGATTTAAAAGAGTTGCCATTAGGGGCGTATTAAGCCTCTCAGTTGCATATTTTCTCGAAGCAAGGTCCCTCCGCTGATTCGCTTTCTTAAGAGCTAAGAAGGCATCCCGACTCATCACCTCGAGGCATCATCCGATCGAAGGTGGAACTCTGCTCCGGAAAAGCACTCCATCCGCCAGCATCCCTAAAAACTAGGGCAAAGGTACGTTTTCCTAACTCATCTTCTTTATTTTGGTAGAGCATTAAAATAAAGAATCAAAACATGATAAATTGGGCATAAAATCAACCCTCCTTCGCGAGAAGGAAGAACTGCGTGGGTTTTGATTCTGATTCGACGGGATACGCAGACAAGCTGTATGAAAGCTTCAAATCCAAAAAAGACAAAAACCATCTCTGTAGCTTTGATTATTTTCTTATTTTATTCATTGAATATATTATTTGGGGAATGTGTGATCAACCTAGAACCCATAAGGGCTAGTGTTGATATCCTCTATTTTAGGATTTTGAGATGTAATAATTTATCTTTATCGCTTTCTTTTAATTGATTTACTTGTTTACATTTCAATTGTTCATCAACTTATTTACCTGCTTATGCATCCTACATGTCATTATTTAATTGTTCATGAAAATCATTTTAAATCAAGGTTAAAATTGAAAGCCAAGTTCAACCGAAAACCTAGTCCCCGAACTCTCTTTGGTTTCGAGGACTAGTTCACTTTTTCCTTTGGGATAAGATTGGAGTCAAAATGGGTTTTTACCTTAAATTTTCCCTACAAAAATAACTTAAGGTGGCGACTTCAAAAATCAAAATCATTTTCAAATAAAAGGCGCTAAGCTCGTCTCCTCCGTGATAAATTGCCCCATAATGAGCAATCCGATGCCCCACAATGCCTCTTTTTGCTTCGAAGAGGGTGGGCTCGGACGACGGTGCTCAGGCGAGGCCTCACAACTGCTCGACACTCCAAGCAGGAGTATTCAACAGTTCACCTATTAACACACATAACACTCTGATAAGGTATAAAATCATTAGAAAACATGTTATTTGCACAAAAACACACAAAATTCACTAAGGCATACTCTATATACACTATTAAGCTCACTTTGTACTTTTTACATGTCTCTCATTCCTTTATGCAACAAATCATATTTAATACCACATTCAAGTCACACTATGCATACTTATCACTAATGTAACATATTACCAATACTTCTATACTTAGTTCACCATTTCACATTAAACATATATCATAATCAAACTTATTCCCAAAGTACTTAAATCATACATCTTTTTTACTTTTAAACTTATACATTTTCATCATTTCTAACACTTATTCATATTCAAACTTAACCTTGTAAATCTTATTAGTCTAACACATTAAACTAACAACTTCAAACTTTTACAACTTAAGCAAAAGTCATTATTTTTCTTCAATTTTCAATGCCATTTCATCTAACAACATGAATAAACATTAAATGTATCACATTTAGGCATTTAAACCTAACATTCATCAAAATACATTTCTCCATCTTTGTTCATCACATTCGGCCAAAACACTTCACCATTCAAATGGATTCTTTTTCAACATTTAACCATAAATTCATCATTTACATATCAATTATAACTTATTCCAACCTTTAAACACCTAAAACATCAAAATGCAAATCAAACCCTAAAACACCTAAGTTTTGGCTAAACCATTTCATGCTCCAAATCAATTTGTTTCCATTATTTAACCATCAAAACATGTTATACACATCAAATTAAAAACATTTGAAGCTTTAAACTCACCAAAATCATACTTTAGTTGAATGTTCATCCTATTAGGTTTTCAAAGCTATAATTTGCATTCCAACCATACAAATTGAATTATAATTCATAAATATTAACAAGGAATACCATATGAACATTCCTAAATCAAAAGAACTCAAAAACAAACAACTTACCAAAAATTGTTCCATATCTTCCTTGAATTAATTTGTTGTTCTAATGGGTTTTTCCTTGAATATAATGGTTATAAAGGTGTTTAGAATATTGTATACTACTTAATTCTATCAAAAAATGGAAGAAAACTATAAGAAATGGATTAAAGGTGTGATGGCCGAAACTTGCTAAGCTTTTTAATGGAGTTTGCTGTAGATTTTTCATAAGGAAGATGATGATATATGAAGTGGTGGGAAAAATCTTATGAAATATCAAAAAAATGATCCAATGGTTAAGGTTTCATGGTAACTTTGGTGAAACCTAGCCATCTAACCATCCATTTTGCTTACTTTAATGCTATTTGTCCATCCAAAGTCAACATTGGTGGCTAACACATGCATTTGCCACACCAAATCAAAAACTAAAAGCAAAAATCCAATACATCAAGCTTATGATAGCAAATTTACAATCTACTGATCCAACCGTCCATTTTCCATCATTTGATCCAATGGTTGGATTTAATCAAGACTAAATAAATACCATAAGGTTGCACACATTCTATAATCCCATATTATTAGTGAAAAGACCAACATGCCCTTAGTGCAAACCGAAGCACCTCAAGCTCCTCAAGCACCTCAATTGAGCAGCTTACCTGGAACTGTTTTCAACCGGGTTTATTTTTCCGTATATTATTCAAATAAACTTAATAATGCCATTTACATTCACTTATTTTCTTTTCTCTCTTCATTTGTAGTGCTAAATCCATTAAAATCCGAAGGGGCAATAAAATGACCATTTTGCCCCCCTATACACAAAAATTTCAAAATTTTCCGATTTCATCCTAACAGCTTTTAAATCACTTCTATGCCTAAAATCAAGTCATATAACATGCATATATATCATTTTCATGCATAATTACACAATAACAACATGTTATAAAGAAAACAAAAATTTCCCCCTAAGTCCTTCTTTAAGGGTTTCTATATGGTTTAGGTTGAGGTGTTACATTCTACCCCCCTACAAATAAATTCGTCCCCGAATTTATTTAAAGCTATAGGGTGGATAAATAACATGTTCCATCAAAAAGGTGGGGGTATCTATGCCTCATCTCTATCTCACTATCCCAAGTGCATTCCTCTATGCTTCTGCTACGCCACTGTACTTTAACCATAGGGATGCTTTTATTCCGAAGCTATCTAGTCTGATAACCAATAATCTGCACTGGAACTTCCTCATATGACAGTGCTTCATTAATCTCAATTTCCTGGGGTTGTAACATATGAGATGGATCTGAGACATACTTCCTCAACATGGAGATGTGGAATACTAGGTGAATATGCCCCATATTTGGTGGAAGAGCTAATATGTATGATACATTGCCAACTCGATCCAATATCTCAAAAGGTCCAATGTACCTAAGCGACAACTTGCCTTTCTTTCCAAACCTCATCACCCTTTTCATAGGTGATATCTTCAGAAATACCTGATCACCCACTGCAAACTGTACATCTTTCCTCTTTGGATCTGCATAGCTCTTCTGTCTACTGAAAGCAGTCTTTATTCTCTGCTGAATGATAGGAACCTTCTCTATTGTCTCTCTGATCAGATCTGGTCCCTCTAACTACTTTTCACCAGCTTCCACCAAACATACTGGTGATTTGCATTTCCTGCCATATAGTACCTCATATGGTGCCATTCCAATGGTTGAATAGTAATTGTTATTGTAAGCGAATTCTATCAACGGTAGAAAGCGATCCCAACTGCCTTTCAAGTCTAGTACACACAATCTCAACATGTCCTCCAGTGTCTGTATGGTCCTCTCTGACTGTCCATCTTTCTGAGGATGGAATGATGTGCTGAAATGCAAAGTAGTACCCAGTGCCTCCTAGAATTTTTGCCAAAACCTAGAGGTGAATTGTGTACCTCTATCTGATATAATTACTGATGGAACCCCGTGTAACCTTACAATCTTGTCCACATAGAGTTGGGCATACTGTGCAGCTGTATATATGGTCTTTACCTCCAAGAAATGAGCTGACTTCGTCAATCTGTCCACTATCACCCATACTGAGTCATACCCCTTCTGTGTCTTAGGCAAACCCACTAAAAAATCCATTATGACTTGATCCTATCTCCACTCGAGTAATTGGATCTCCTGAAGTAAACCTGAAGGTCTCTGATATTCAAATTTCACCTACTGACAGGCTAGACATTTAGAAACAGACTCTGCCACATCACTCTTCATGTTTGGCCACCAATAAAATTCCTTCAAGTCATAGTACATCTTGGTCACTCCAGGATGAACTGTGTAAAGAGAATAGTGAATCTGCTTCATGATCTGCTCTCTATACCCTTTAACATTAGGAACATATAATCGCCCTTTACAACTAAGCACATCTCCCTCAACATCAAAGTCAGGAGCTTTACCTTTTTGAACCAAGTCTCTGATCTTCATATACTGTGGATCCTCTCTATGAGAGTTCTTTATCTCATCTATCAGCAATGACTTCACCTGGAATTGGGCTATCAATACTATTTCCTCTCCCCGTGATTCCATATCCAGAGTCAAACCCATAGCCAATAACTCCCGCAGTTCCTATACCAGCGGTCTCTCTATAGCAGTCACATGGGACAAACTTCCCATTGATTTACTACTCAAGGCATCTGCTACCACATTTGCCTTCGTAGGGTGATATAAGATCTGGCAGTCATAGTCTTTCAACAGCTCAACCCATCACCTTTGCCTGAAATTCAGTTCCTTCTGCTGCAGGATGTATTGAAGACTCTTGTGATCGGTGTAAATCTCACATCTAGCCCCATACAAGTAATGCCTCCATATCTTTAAAGCAAAGATCACAGCTGCCATCTCCAAATCATGAGTAGGATAGTTCACCTCATATTTCTTTAGTTACCGAGAATCATATGCAATGACTTTTCTATCTTGCATCAGTACACACTCTAATCAAATCCTCGAACCATCGCAGTATATAGCAAAACTGTCTGTCTCGGTAGGAAGTGTCAGTACTGGTGCTATAGTCAAACAGGCTTTAAGAGTTTGGAAACTCTTTTGACAATCATCATTCCATTGGAGCTTCACCTGTTTCCTGGTCCACGTTGTCATTGGAGCAGCAATTCTGGAAAAATCTTTAACAAACTGGCGATAATACCCTACCATACCCAGAAAACTTCGGATCTCTGTAATTGTGGTGGGACGTGGCCAGTTAGCAACTGCTTCTACCTTTTGTGGATCCACCTTGATACCATCTTTACTCACAACATGCCCCAAGAATATCACCTCTGTCAACCAAAATTCACATTTTGAGAGCTTTGCATACAGCTGATGGTCTCTCAATAACTGCAATGTCATTCTAAGGTGTTCTTCATACTCCTCTCTACTTCTGGAATACACCAAAATATCATCAATAAAGACAATAATGAACTTATCAAGGAATGGTCTGAATACCCTATTCATCATGTCCATAAAAGCTAGTGGAGCATTTGTCAAACCAAACAGTAGCACTAAAAACTCATAGTGCCCATACCGTGTTCTGAAGGCAGTCTTTGAGATGTGTTCACCTTTAATCCGCAGCTGGTGATACCCTGACCTCAAATCTATCTTTGAGAAGTAGCTAGCTCCCTGTAGCTGGTCAAACAGATCATCAATTCTAGGCAAAGGATTCTTATTTTTCACTGTCCCCTTGTTCAATTGCCTATAATCAATACACATTCTCAATGTCCCATCCTTTTTCTTAACAAACAATACAGGTGCTCCCCAGGGTGAACTACTGGGTCGGATGAATTTCTTATCACATAATTCCTGTAACTACTTTTTCAATTCCTTCAACTCAGGTGGTGCCATCCTATAGGGTGGGATGGAGATAGGATCAGTACCAGGGTAAACCTCAATCTCAAATTCGATCTGCCTCTTTGGTGGAAATCCTGGAAGATCATCTGGAAACACATCTGTAAACTCTTTTACCACTGGAATATGTTCTAACTCTTTAGTCAATCCTGCTGTATCAACCACTATGGCTAAATAGGCAATACACCCCTTTCTAATCAATCTCTCTGCAGTACAAGCAGACACTAACCCAGATATGTGACTGTTAGTCCCCTGAAAAATAAACTTTTCCTGCCTATCGGGTCTAAACTTAATTTTCTTTAAAGCACAATCAATAGTAGCTCTGTGATCAGTCAACCAATCCATACCCAGGATAATATCAAATTCCAACACAGGTAACTCAATCAATTCAGCAGGCAATGATCTATCACAAATTCTCACACCACAATTATCATACTTATGTCCTACTATAATCTTATCTTCCATAGGTGTTGCTATTTCTAAGGGCACAAGTAAAGGTTTTCTACCCAACCCTAATTTCAAAGCAAAAACAGGAGATATAAAGGAATGGATTGCACCCGAATCAAACAAGACATAAGCCACTAGATCATATATAGAAATCTTACCTACAACAGTGTCATGAGATTTCTGGGCCTACTGTTGAGTTACTGCAAATACTTTCCCCTGTCCTCTACCAGCAGTTGGCTATCCCACAGTCTAGCTCTGTCTAGCTGGTCTGCCTCTATCAACACTCCCTCTACCCTGTACTGTAGGCTAGGAAGATCCTATCTCAGATGGCTGTGTAAATCTGCACATAGGACACTCCCTGTAGAAATGCCCAACCTGCCCACATCTGTGACATGCACCTGCTCTGATGCGCATACCCCTGTGTGTGGCCTACCACAGAAAGTACAAATAGGCACTGATGGTGTCATCTGGGGTGGTCTAGCAGGACCTCTGAAATAACTGGAAATAGGAGGTCTCATACTCGTGCCTCTACTGAAATCCTATCTCACACCAGGTGGTGGCAATGACTGTACTGGTCTGGGAGGAGGTCTAACTGCAAAGGACTGGGATGTCCCCTCCCCGGGTCTCCTATACTCTCCCCTGCTGCCCTTCTTCTTTTGCTCTCTATCAGATCTATCCTCTTTATATTTTGCTTCCATTTGTGCTACCTTGTCAATAGCCTTGCTCAAAGAAGTGAACTTCATAGCCAGTGAAATGTTATGCAGAGTAGCATGTAAACCCCTCCTAAACTGTCTGATCAAATCATCCTCAGTAGGAGCAATCTTCCTGTCATATTTACTCAGTCGGTGAAACTCTCTAGCATATTCCAATATTGACATGTTCCCCTGTATGAGTTGCTCAAATTTAACTATGTTACTCTCCCTCGGACCCTCTGTAAGAAATTCATCTAACATCTTCTGTTTAAACTCAGCCCAGGACATCGGATGATCACTATAAATGTTCCCATCTATATGGTTAGTAAACCAAGTAGCTGCATCTACCTCCAATAATAACCCTACCAGCTCTATGGTTCTTGCCTCAAAACAAGGCAATGTCTGAACCGTACTGTCGACTCTATCAATAAAATCGCTAGGATCTGTACCATATACCCCAGTGAATGTAGGTAACCTGAGTTTCATAAACTCCCCAACTGATACTCTACCCTCAGGAATCACCCTCTGTACTCTATCCCCCTGTACCTCTGTTGGTTGTCTCTGGGGTGCTGGTGGCACTATAGGCTATACCACAGGCTGTACTGGAGGTGGTGGTGGTGGCTGTACCACTGCAGGCTGTACAAAGTGATCTCTGATAGTCTGCAGAATTTCCTATCTCATATCCTGAATTTCCTGCCGCCAGGGTGCCTCACCTATAGAATCAGATTCTGTGCGTCTTCTTGACCTAGAAGGCTCATACTGAGATCCCCATACTATAGATGTATTGGAAGCAACCTCTGCTTCCTCACTAGAATAGTGATACTCTTCCCTATCAATAGGCCTAGCCCTTCTCCCTGACATCTTAATACTCTGTACAAATCAGCATATAAAAGAATGTTCAGTTCATAGGTATGCAGAATTTCAAACAAAGAAGAAGACTTGTTATTTTTTATGATATCTGAATATCCTATAGTCCATGGTACTTCTATTATTATCATAATGCAAACACTGTAGGTTTTATAAACCTTTAGCTCTGATACTAGCTTTGTCACGACCCAACCCGGGAGTCATAATGGTCCTAGGGTACGGGTGTTGCATAAGCTACCAGTACCTCAAAGAACCCAATTAACTATACTATATGGCATACAAATCAGATAAACAACTTAATTTGCTTAAGAATGCTGAAGAAAATTCGACAGCATCTCCTCTATAATATGGCTATGCCCAAAAATAAATCAAACAAACAACACTTCTAATAATCATCAACAATCATTCTCAATATAAGGATCCCTTTGGATCTCCATCAATAACTCAATATATACATATATCTGTACATCCTGAAATATCCATACATAGTATATCATATACCATTATAATATCATCAACAAGTAAAACTATCAAGATGCAAGCTCAAACCTATATTTACATGCGAATACTTATATACAGTACCATAGAACTTCTACTCTATGCATTATTTACATACTCTTTTAGAGTTGAATATTTACATGATACTAGAAAACTTCCAAGGCAGGAGTAGAGATGCCAATGGAAAGCGTGCCTCATAGCTGACCTGAAAATTGTAAACCACTAAGGAATGAGTATAAAAATAC
>CANXYC010540247.1:0-39793 GCA_948193065.1 Aleurites moluccanus | reverse complement strand
GAATTTTAGGTAATTAAAGGTTAGAATGAGAAATTTCTTAAGTATAGCATATTGTGTGTTTGGTGATAAATGCTTTGTATGTTGTGTATATTTAATGTATTTTGATGAAATTGTCATGTTTTGTAATGATTTATAGCTTATTGGAGTATTGTGTGTGTTTATAGGTGATCCGTCAGTAACTCCCGATCGGAGTGCGTATTGGCGAGCTGAGTAGAGCTCGTGGGTGTTTTTGGAGGATTTTAGCTTTTTTGGTGCTATAGGTGAGTTCTTTAGCATAATTATGCATGATTTGCATGAATTATAACATTTCATATATCATATATATTATATATGCAGTTTGATAGGCAAAAGCGACCAAAGTTCCAATTGGCCCGTAAAAACACCCACCGCAAACACTTAAACTGACCTGTAATTCAATTGACTATAAAATGAAAACCAGAAAGCCAATTGGGCCACCACTTGGCTCAATCATCTAGTCCCGACCTAAGCTTCGAAACGGTACCTTATAGTTCATCTAATTCCTTTGGTAACCCAGTTAACCAGAAACTACCTAAAAATCCCAAAACGGACCCGTAATATGATAGCTAGTTGCGACAACGCAACTGGGCCCGGCTGGCCAAATTTTTTTTTAAATCTTAAACTGTCTCTATTTCTTCTTATATATGTATATATAATTGTTTTATTGCTATATAAGTTTTATATTTGCCATATTTAATGTCAATTGGAGGCAAATTTATATGATATTAGTTAAGAGCTATTTTCGATGGTATAGCGGGTAAATCCATCGACTGTGTGCACACTGTGTTATGGGACCCCTGCTAGAGAGGAACGATATATTCTCTAGTCATAAGGAATATATTCTTATGTGAGTCATTTATTTATGAGACCCCTGCTAGGGAGGGATGTTATATTCCCTAGTGTAGTGCACTTTATGATAGTGCTAAGTATAAAGTTCAAAAGTGACCCAAATCCTATGATATCATATATGTGCTACCTATATTGATTTACATGGTTAAAATAGTAATATTATTATAGTTTATTACATATATATTCATATGTTATACTTTATTGAATACTTTACATATAATGTTGGCATTATTACTATTATTGAGCATTTACTGCATTCTTATGTTTTTGAATTCACTAAGTATTTTTATACTCATCCTCTCAGTGTTTAATATTTTTCAGGTCTTCGGTGAGGCATGCATTCCATTGGCAACATTTTCATCTGCCTTGGAAGTTGGTTTTGCATGTAAATATCAAACTCTAAAGTCATGTAAACAATGTATAGAATAGTTTCCATGGCACTGTATATAGATTTTGGCATGTAGATATAATGATAAGTTTGCATATATATTATGTTGTTGTAATTGATGTTTGGCTTATCTATATATGGATGAGTTGCTTGTTTTTTATATATTGATATTAGAATTGTTGATGGAGATCCAGAAGAGATCAATAGTTGGGATGATTGTGGATATTATTGAAGTGTTGTTTGTTTGTGTTTGATTTTGGGCACAGTCATATTTTAGGGAAAATGCTGGCGAATTTTCTTCAGCATTTATAAGTTATTAAGTTCTGATTATTTTTGCATATCATATAGATGGTTCATTGGGTTCTTGGTGGTATTGGTTGCTTATGCTTTACCCATACCCTAGGACCGTTGCAACTCCCGGAATGGGTCGTGACAGAAAAGCACCTGAAAAAATCAAAGCAAAAAACGAACACAGCAAACCCTAATCCCAGGAAGTGACCTAATGAAATTAGGAGAGGAACTCCACAAAGGGGAGAAAAAAAAAAAGATTCAATCAAATTAAAATTAAAATTGATTATTAAATTATATAAATTATATTATAATCCTCTAAAATTTCAATATTATTAATTATTATTAAATAAGTATAAATAATTATGAAAATAAAATAAATTTAATTAATTATTGAATTCAATTCCATTATAGTGATTGAATTAAATTAAATAATTTTTTATGCCATGTTTGGATTGAAAGATTTGGACGAGAGATTTTAAAAAAAAATTATGAATTATGTTAAAACTCATTGTTTGATTAGTAAAAAATTAGTCAGAATCTCTGAATTATCAAAAATCTATCATTTGTCACAATTTCTCATTTTGAAAATTTTTAAAATCTCACATAAGAAGTAGAATTTTATAAAATATCTCAATTTAATGAATGAATGATTTTGCGAATTATCTTTTTACTATAAAAATACTATTAAAATTCACGGATTTTATTTTTATTCCAAATAATTAAAATTTTATAAATTTATAAAATATAAAATTTAGGTTTTTAATTCTACATATTTTAATAAATTTTATGGATTTTAAAATTTTCAACCCAATTTTTTTTTTTTAAATTCAATTTATCTTATTTTTTTTTTATTTTTTATTTTTTTTTTTACAAGGCGATAACAGAAAACAAACAAAATAAAAGCTAAAAAGAACCATTCATCATCTCCTTGCCAGCTTAAGACTTTCAGCCAGTTGGTGAGAGACTTGGTCCAGAAGGAGGAAACCCACTTGATCCTTGAGAACTGCTTTAGCTAAGAGGTCTGCACAAAGTCTCATGGATTGAATCATGTTGAAGATAGGATCCATGGACGGGTGTAAAATATGTGGACTGAACTGATTAAGAGAATTAATGATTTCCTTTGCATCAGACTCCACTTCAAGCTTCCTAATTCCACAATTCCAAGCAATTTGCATTCCTTCAGCTATGCCCCAAAGTTCTGCGAGTCTGGGGAGCAGCTACCCAACTGTTGACGAAAATCTTTAACCCAATTGCCACTGAAATCCCTAATAATTCCCCCTGGCGCTGTCCTTTGGGAAATTTGGCACCATGCCCATCAGTATTCACTTTTGCCCACCGTACCCCATTCATTTAAACAAGCATGCCAATTGGCTTTGTCCCCTGAAGCCTACGTAAGCTATACTTTGGGTTCAGCTAAATGTAAAATGTGCAAACGGTCAAGAGACCTAATTAAAGCCCTCCCCAAGCTTTGCTTCTCCTGTTCTGTGTAGAAACAGAACCAGTAATTTTGCACTTGCGAGAAGCACAGTATAAGAGAAATCAGAGATAATGGCAACAAAAAGAAAGAGGAAAAGCATAGTAGAAGAAGGGGGGAGGTGATTAACAAGGCTTCAAGCCAAGGTGAACGCTCTTCCTCAAGAATCCTTTACTACCCCAGGCCCCACCCGAGGTAAATTTTCTCACAATGAACGTTTATCTTTTTTTAGGTAAGCGTTTCAATATGGAAACTTTTTTGGGTTTTTTGGTGTGTAGATGCAAAATGGTGGGGAGATTCAGTATAAAAATCCCTCCTTTTTGTTTCTTTAGTAAGTTTACCCATTTTGCTTGTTGGGTCTAGGAGGGTAAGGAAACCCTCAAGTTTCCATTATAACTTTCTTCCCTTTTACTTCCTTGTTTTGTTTCTAAGAAAAGGTCATGAAAATCAAGAGAATTGCAAGTCGAATTATTGGATGTGTGTAGGCTTTTTTTATGAAATCTCAGAATACAACCCGAATTTTGTCTCTACATGTTTCTACATATGGGTGTTCAAAAGAGGCGCCCTTCAGCTAATTAACCTTAATAGGGCTGTCAGTGTTAAAAAAAAATTAAAAAAGAAGAACCAGAAAAGATTAAAACAATTTAATGTTTTAGAAACCACCATTATATTATTAATGTTAACATTTTGATGATCAAACTGTATAACAAGTTGGTAATGTGATTCCCGCTGTTGTATGTTATAAACCTTTTTGCTGAATGTTAAAAACCACGCTCTGATTTGAAGAGTCCTTGCAAATTTTATTAAAATGAAAACTGAATTGTATTTCTTATGATATGTTTACTACTAACTGTAATCGGTTTCTTTGGTTTAGATTATTTGATTTTTTTAACCTGATATATGTCATTTGTTGAGCAATTGGATGACAATTAAGCATCATTTTCCACCAAGCAAGCATCAAATGGCAATCATTCCCATGATTTCAGGCTATCAAATATGTAGACAGGCATAATCTTTCTAATAATATATTGTAGTGGATATGCAATTATTATTACTTGAGCATATGGATAATATGGAATGTTTTCAGAGCTGCATGTCTTCATTTGCAACTATCAGGCTAATAAATTGTTATTGGCTGCATAGGTGTTGTCTCGGCATCTCCAGCTTCCTCTAAGTACTCAAGCATAAAAGCTGACTTGTTCTTCAAACAGAATATCTTCTCAAGATTGGCACAGGTCTGAAGAACCAGAAAATTTTAGTGAATCAAGGCCAGAAATATCAGCTAATTTCTATGAGAGATCAGAGGGCCACTCAAGAAGTGGCCTTTCTCCACCATATGAGACTGTAATTGATAATATCCTAAAATCGGTAGGTCATTGATTTTGTGAATAAGAAAGAATCATTGCCTTATAATGAAGAAACCATGTTTTTCTTTCTACCCTTTTCCAAGAATTATCAGCTTTATTCTCTTCATCCTGAATACCATTATGTCCTTGCATTTAATTTCTCATTTATATTATTTACTATTTTCTGCAATGATAAGCAATTAAATTCAAATTTATTCTGCAGTTACCTCCGAGACGATTGGGTTCTACAAGTGTACCTGTAGGGTTATAAAGAGAACATGTGAAAATTCCCCCAATTTCAATTCAGGCAATGAGGGGTACTAAAATTCAAGCATGCAGCGATATTATGCTAACTGAGACAGTTGATGTTGCTATTCCAACAGTTGGTGTTATAAACAATGGAAAAATTACTTCAACACTCCCGGCTGAAAGTAAAGGATCTAAGGAGTGCAAAAGAAATGATCTTCGCACTCATTAAGGACACTAGGATGGAACAAAAGCTACTCCTTTAACTTCTAGCACTGTTACAACTGAACAAATGTTGAGAAAGCAGTCTGCAATGGCATCAAATGTTGTTGAGGACTGTAGACAAGAGTGCAAATCCTGACTCGAGGACTGGACATTTAAACCAAACTCTTAGTTTTGGCCTGTCAGAGATGGTTAACATGTGGGGTGACAAGGATTCTGATCTGGACAAGGCAGAATCTCCTGCCTTGATCACAATCTTGGGATATAGAGTGAAGGAAGCATTTGCATCTACAATTTGGATTAAAAGTATGGAGATATAGCTGCAAAATATGTTATGAAAACACCAGAGGGTCATTCCTTGGCATTGGAGACTCTCTCTGAATTCATCCAAACATTTCAAACAGAAAAATTTTGTTAACTTCCCAACTTGAAATTGAAAAGGCACTTGCCCTTGTTCATGATCTCAAAACTGCAGGTTTGGATGTTGACTGGCTGCACCAAAAGTTGAAAGACATCTTGGACACAAAACTGTTGATCAAGCAGTCTTCTACCTTGAAAAGGAGAGGAGGGATATAAGTGGACAAATTCTTTAGGTGAACTAATAGTAAATCTCGCAGAAGAGAGAGCTAGAAGTTTATGAACCGCAGGCATTGGCACTTGAAGAAAAAGTAAATCTCACAAAGAAGGAACTGGATGCATTACAAGCTGAAGCTGAAACTATAAGAAAAGTAGTCTCAAAGGCCAAGGCTAAAGTGATATACTTTGTTGATTATCCACCATTGGATGGCCTCTTCTGATTTATCTCTATGCTCTGATACACACTAGTAAAATATAGATACTTAAATACTATGCTTTTTTTATGAACTTGAAGGTGGTGCTCTTCTATTTTGGTTTATAAGTTTCTATTAACATGATGGGGCTACTGCTGTGGTTTCTATGGATTCATTACTCATGTAGTTGGTTCTCTGTAATAGAAGACTCAGAGCAGTCATTTTCTATGTTTCCTGGTTTCATTCACATCATATGATTTGTGGTGCTCTACGCTTACTGCTTAGATACTGCGCTTAATTTCATTAGAATTGCAGTTCATGCTTGCTCATATAAGCTTCCATTGTTGAAAAGTTTTACCCTTCATTTTTTTTTTTTTTTTTGGCAATTTCTCGTTCTCTCTCTTCTTTTGGCAGGCATGGTACTATTGCTTTGAAGGTGTATTAAAAATGTGGATATTTTCTTGATCACCAGTTTATACTGTTTCCATGTCTTGTATTCTTATTGAGGATGCTGCCAAAGTTTATAGAAAGTAAAATAATCTTTATCATAGGCTTAAAGCAGGGCACTGTTCATTGACCAATAAATAACCTCAAATTTCTGTTGAGAGTTTTTATGCCAATTTCAATCATATGCTGAAGAAAAAAGATAGTTGGGCAGGCTGGATAGAACCATAGAATATGTTTCTTTGGAGGATTTTAAACACACTTCTAACTTGAATAAATTAATTGCCTCCAATTTTTAATGTTAGATTGAAAAACATTTATGATTTGCTATTCTCCACAAGAGGACATGCTATTAGCTACTTTTCGCAGGAATATGCTATTTGCTATTTGTCATGTGTAGACATTCTAAATCTATGTCAAGTTTCTTAACCAAAAATATTCAAAAATTTAGCAATACTTGTCCTGACAACTGTGATTATCAGTATAATACCAACTTAAAATCAAATGAGCATTTTCATTTTTTAAATAAAGACTGGAATTCCATTAGTACACAGCAGAAGAAATTACAGAATTCCACAACTCTTAGAGCAGAGTACATTGCCCAGTGGCAACAGCAAAATGGATTAGAATTTCTCTTAAATATGGAAATAAAGGCATAGTACATCAATAATAAATCAAGCACAATTATTTAGCATTTCAATTACTTTAAATAATAATAATTAGGTAGTCCAGTACTCTAGTTAAGAGTTAATTTTCCTGCAATTTTTCCTAACCTCTCCCCTTGAACCTGTTAATGGAGAGATATTCCCCATATTTATCATTGACCTGGCAAACTGCTGAAAGAAGAGTTCATTGTTCTCTGCATATTTCTTTACCAATTCCATGGATGCTTGGTTCTTTGTGAGAAGAACTTGGTCAGATTTCAACAAGCCCTTTGAAGCCAATAAATTCTTGAAGTAACTGTTGTCAAACTTTGTTGGACTTGCAAAGTCCAAGAAAAAAAGGTTTTGATCACTTCCTGATCTTGGGCATCGGCTGCGTAATTGTGCAGCATATGATTGATCTAGCGTGTAGTCAGGTTTCCCATTGCCTGACTGGTTGTACAGTCTCTGCCTGAAGCTGGTGCATCGAGCATTTCCGATTGTGTGGCTTCCTGCCAGAAAGTGAAGAAACCATCATCATGTTTGGTATTAGTATTAAAAAAAAAATACTAACTTTTAGCATGGGGCACCAAAAACAATAATGTTATAAAACAGCCAAGTTTTTAATGGATGAAAGAATTGTTAATAGTTCTATATTTTTGTTATTGGAAGAATTGTTATCAGGAAAAAAAAAAAAAAAAGAACTGTTTGGTCACCTGATAGTGCTACAAGGTCAACAGTATTGAGGCCCTTAAGCTTGAATTTAAAAAGAATGGTTTGAAATGTGTCATTTGGAGCTGGAATGTTATTGTTACGGCCACTCAAGCTTGCTCCTTTAGAGTCTTTTCTTCCCAGTGGGACTTCCCAGGTGGGTCCTCCAGCCCGTTTATGCACACAAAAAGAAAAAGAAAATTGTTAATCCAGGATTTTGGCTAGCTATACATAGAGTCTAAGAATTAACCCCTACAAGAACAGTGGAATCTCTTGCGGCCATGGCCAGAATATCAGCACAAGAAACACTTTGGGGACACACTCTCTCTATTGCAGATTTGATCTCATCGATGACTTCGAATCCTCGAGCTGAGTTTCTGTTCGGATTAGAATTCTTCTCACTAATTATGCTTCCACTGTCGTCTAACAATATTGATGCATCACAACCCTGCAATACAAGAACTTCTTTTTTTCTTCAGAGTTTCTTACACTGTAATAGACACTTGACCATCCAGCTACTAGCCTAATAACAGAGCAGTTAACTATAAAAATAGTGAGAGATACTATTATAGGCAGGTAACAAACCTTGACAAAACAGTCGTGGAAATGAAGCCTGAGTAATGAGGCAGCCATACCAGCTTCTTTAGCTACAGCCCTGGCTACAACAGACTTGACTATTTGTTGAGCATTTGGGCAAGAATCGTAATAAAATTTTGGGTTGAGATTACCACCATAAGTCTGGCCACGAAGAGGGGTGGCATAGGCAAGAACAACTAGAACTAAAAGAAAGCTCATAGGTTGAGCCATTATTGTCTGTTCACTTCTAAGAATAAATTTCAAAGTTGGTATGTTGAGAAATTAGAGGTGAGGGTATTTGTAGAGGGAACTTATTAGTAGATGTTGACTTGAGATAGGTAAGTTGGAGTTGGTAACTAATAAGTTTGCAAGGAATAGAGTGTTTTCAAGATTGAAAAAGTCCTTCACATTTTACAGGAGCTGAATAAACCAAAAAAGAAAAAGAAAGAGAGAGAGAGAGAGAGAGAGAGAGAGAGAGATTGGAGTTGTATATACTTGTTCTTTAGGCTATACAAGTGTTTTTATTTTCATTTAAATACTTCACCTAAGAATTACTCCTTGTCTTAGACAACTACAATTATGGGTATTATTTAGACATCTATAAATTATATTTATTATTATAATGAGGATAACATTAGTTTATGTTAGGTTGATGGCATGTCAAAAATTTTGCACATGTATGACAAAAAAAAATCTTTTATCATTAAGTTTATTATATTCATATGACTTAATTTCATTTATAATTATTAATTGTTTTTAATAAATTGTGGTGTATGCACAAAATTTTAATTTTTATCATAGTTACTGATTTTATTTTTTTATGGACATAGTTACTGAATTTTAATACACTCATAAAATTTCATTTTGTATCCATAAAATCATTTCACTTTGATTTTTATATAAATTTGATTTTTAATTTCAAATGAGTTAATTTCAATTTATGTATAATTTGATATGAACATATTTTAACAAAACAAACAAATAAACAAAAGAGTAAAAGAGTTCTAATCACCTTAATATCTCTTATTCAGCAAAAACATTAAGCATAAATAAACACTTTTAATAATAAAATAATTAATTCTATTACTATATATAATTCAAAAATAATATTTATTAAAAAATTTCTATTACTATGATTTAGAAAATAAGATTATTAAAATAATTATATAAGCTAACCCAATTATTAAGTAGGTTTAACTATAATATTGTAGGCAACTACATATTAGAAGGTAATTATCTCTTCTAATAACTCATTAAATTAATAAAAACTCACACCAAGATGATGAATGAGAGATTTCAAATTTAGAAACTTCATATTTTTCATTTTCACTCAACAAATGACATTGCATAGAATTGGTAGACTCATAGGAAATGATCTACCTATGAAATAGAGCTAAAGTGAAACCATCCGAAGCATTAACAAACCATAATATCTAGGACCGATCATGTGTAATATTTTAGTTTGAATTCAGTTATAAAATATGAGCCAACTGAGTTATAATAAAAATGTTATAATGTAAAGGAGGAAAAATATAATGATTTGCACCAAGATAACTGTGAATTTGAGGTGCCAATTTGAAGTGTTAAGTTAAGTAGCACATCAACAAGCAGAAATTGACACAACATTGATTAAGAATGAAAGCAAAATCGATTTACAAGTTTTAATTAGTTATTATCCTTATAACTTTATATGTTATTTTATATTGGAATTGAAGTAAAATCGATTTATAAGATTTAATTATTTATTAGTCATAAAATTTGAATTAATCGTTTTATATTAAAATTGAACTCTAAAAATAATAGGTTATCTGAAATCATTCTAAGTTTTATTGAAATAGATTATTATATGTTTTTATTGGTGGGATGTGGAGGAAAATATCCAAATTAGGAAGATAAGGATTAGACAACTAATCAAAAAGTTTCTAATTCTTCAAATTTATGCTATACCTTACTCTACTTTTGCAACAATAACGTCTTATTACAGTTAATTGTATAGGTGTGCTTTTTGACCAATCCTAATAATTTTATTTTTTCAAGAACTTATGCCATTGCTTAAATGTGTGAGAATCAATAACTCTTTTCTGAGTTATTCTGATTGTACGCTTAGTAACTCCAACAATAATGGACTATTTTAACATAATAGGAAGCAAAAATAAAATTCATTGTGTAATAAACTATCCCTCTTTATTGTAGGGTTTAATTTATGAGTTAATTATTATTTTCTCCTGTAAAATGATTAAATATATTAAATTTTATCTAATTTTTTAAAAATATATTAATTCTCCTCAGATGAATGTCCCGTTATACTAATATACCATTTCGTTCAATTTTTTTATTAGTCAATCCAAAATGGCCAACAAGAACAGTAAAAAATAGAAATATCCTTATTCTTTATTTTTAATTAATTTACATTCTATTTTTGTTTTAAAAAATATTTTTTAAGATTAAAAAATTTATTTTCATATTTTTTGACAAATTTGAAAATAGAAAATAAACAAAAATATTTTTTATTTTTAAAAAATAATTTAAGAAGAAATTAAATTATTTGCTAAACTTTTTAACACAAATAAAAATTTATTTTCATATTTTTGACAAATTTAAAAATAAAAAGTGAAAATATTATTTATTTTTATTTTCAAATTTATTAAAAAAATATATGAAAATGTATTTTTTAACCCTAAAAAATATTTTTTAAAGCAAAAATAAGATGTAATTAATTAAAAATAAAGGATAAGGGTATTTCTGTCTTTTTACTATCTTTGTTGATCATTTTAATATTTTTTAAAGCAAAAATAAGATGTAATTAATTAAAAATAAAGGGTAAGAGTATTTCTGTCTTTTTACTATGCTTGTTGATCATTTTAGGATTAACTAACGATAAAATTGGATAAAAGAATTTAGTAGTATATAGTATCATTCGTCGAGGAGAGTTAATATATTTTTGAAAAATCAGAAAAAGTTACTGTATTTGATTATTTTATAGAAGAAAATCGTAATTAACCCTTAATTTAATTACTTGACTTTAGAGATTCCATTCTCATTTCTCATACCAAAAAAAATGGCTTCTAATAAACTGTGAGGACACGTGACATTCACCTCATAATTCTTAACATTTATTCACCTTAATCTAGAAAGCCATGTAGATTTTAATTTATTTATAAATATATATTTATATTTATATAATTATTTAATAAAAAAATAATAATAATAAATCATTCTTTCAAAAACTAAAATCAAAATTCATACTAGCAAAATAAAAAATAAAAAATAAAAAATTTCTTCTTCGTGCTCTTCCTCTATTTCTTGAAACCAAATCAAAATCCAATCTTTCAAATTTCAAATCCAAATGTACAAACAATCCTTCTTCTTCCCTTAATTTCACGTTGCTCCTACTCCCTCTCTCTATTTCTTCTATGCTCTCGGTTCTCTGCTCCCTCTCGGCTCTCAACTTTATACTATTTTAGTCATAGCATCGTCGTTCTCTTGAGCTTGGACATACCCGTTTAAGGATTGACTCCATTCTTAACGAAGTTTTTTGGGTTTGAATCCAGTGATCTTAAATTTCGATTTAGTGTTTTTATCTATTTTGGCTTCTCCGTTTGTGGCTAATTCTTAAGATTTTCAACTAACAGCTCGCTTCTCTCTCTGTTTTCTATCATGGTTGTTTGATTTAGAATTAAAAATGAAAACATAGAGATAGGGCACAACAATGGACTATAAATCGATTTGGTTGCCACCATTTGAGCCATTATGGAAAGAAGTTGTTGTAGAGAGATTTTTGGTCTAGAGAGAGAGAGAAAAATTTGTGTTAGGTTTTCAGTTTCTTTTGCTAACTCATTCAAAACACTAGCTAACAACCAATTCACCTCCTTATCTCGAACCAATTGAAACAAGTTTACTCTTTTTGAACTTAATAACTTGGTAGGCGCTAGTCTCTATAGGTCAGAAACATCGCGCGATGATGGGGCTAAGATATCTTAAAACCATCCACGCTAATTCCACCATGAAATCAACCCCAAATCCTATAATTTTATACAATTTTTCACAATAACTATAATCTAAATCCCAAAAAATTAAGAACCATTTTTTGCAACAGAGAGAGTCAAAGAAGATGAGAATGGTTTTGAAGGAAAGAATGGAGTTCACCTGGTATTATGACAATGAATCATAGTAGCCGCGTTAATTGATGGTGCACAAGAATTGGCAATAAGGCTTGTGGAAGGGGCGCAAATTGCAAGCGCCTAAGTTTGGGTTTGGTGATGAAAGCGACAGGAAACGTTGAAGGTAGATGGGAGTAGAGAAGGACAAGCCTTCGTGTCTCCATTCACATGAAATCCACTGGAGCAGGAGCGAAAGAGAGGAAGTAGGAGGGACATGCAATTAAGGTATGAAGAAGAGCAATGTAGGAAAGATTTGGTTTCCGGAAATGGAGGAAGAAGACGAAGAATTTTTTTTATTTTTATTTTTTTTTGATAGTATGAATTTTGATTTAGTTTCTGGAGGAATGATTTATTATTATTTTTTTATTAAAATATATATATATATATAAATATAAATAAATTAAAAATCCATATGGTGTCTCAATCACCGTAAACAAATATTAAAAAATGTTAACTTGGATGTCATGTAGACATTCTGGTAAGATTTATACTGAAAAACGGCAGTGAAGATTACTATTGCAATAAAATCATTGTTTAGAGATTTTTGTATAATAAATCGAAATTTAGGGATAATACTGAAATAATGTTGAAATTCAGGGACAACAACTATAAGTTAACCCGTAAATTGGGGTGTCCACTTTCTCATTATAAATCATAATTTTGTACCCAGTGACCATGGATGGGGCAGAGTACTTTAGATGCACATTGGCCACCTAGCCAAAAAAAATATCGATCTTATAAAAAAAAATTATTTTGCCCACTCAAATTTAATTTAAAAAAAAAAAGAAAAATTTTGTTCACTGAAATTCAATTTTTTATAAATTATTTTTGCAATCCATCTAGAATTAATTTTCTAATTTCGTTCTTGTGATGACCTGGTGACCCGAAACCGGGCAGAATGGAACAACAATTCTCTTCTCTTTTTTTCATTATTTCAATTTTATGCAAGATCGAAAAAAGAGAGGGAGAGAGACCATGAAAACCAAGAGTGGATAAGGAGAAGAATTAATCCTTTGTTGCCTGTTGCTTTATCCATGTGTTGCCAAAAAGGTGGCACGATTTTCTTCATTCTCATGATCTGTTGGCGAGATTGCTATTGATTATTTGCTGCATGTTGCTTTATCCATGTCTCTCTCACTTGAAAATAGGTTTTGAAAATGAGAAGAATACCATGTGGCTTCTTCATGTGCTTTAAAGATGGCGAGATCCTGTTGTTATGTCATGGTTATTAACAATGCTTCGGTAGCATTTAGGTGGGGTTAGTGACAAGTATTTAATGTCATTGGAAAGACCCCGCATCCTTTTGAAAAGTAAAACTTAATGGTTATTGAAAAAGGAACGATGCAACTGTGCAAAATTAAATTAACAGAGATATAATCAAAATTCACATTTTTGCCAATTTAAAATCCAAAGAAAGACCCATATAAGCCTAATTATGCTAGTAAAATTATCTTTGAACTTTTAAAATTGTTCAAGCCTTTATATTGATTTATGACAAAAAATCAAAAATATATTTTGTGTTAATTTGAATTTTTTTTGTTTTATTTATTTTATATAATGAATATATAATTAATGAATTAACTAAATATTCACTAATAAAAACATAATTACATTCATAATTTAATTTTTTTAATTGTAATTATTTTCAAACTTTTTAGAAAATATTGATTCATCCTAATTTCAAATTTTATTTGTATTTATACTATTTAATTAAATTATATTATTTTTATAATTGAAAAGAGATTGATGAAAAATTATATTAAAGTTTGGTAACAAATGATTATATGTATATATATGTGTGTGTGTGTGTTTTCTTAATAAATTTAAATTACAAATAAAATAATTCATATTTTTCTTAAAAACTGAAACATATATATATATGTTGAAAAATTTAATATATATTTATATTTTTGGTTATTTTTATGATATATATGTAGCTTTTTATGATAAAATTATTATTTTTTATATTATTATTCAATAGTGATATTAAGTAAGTATATTTATAAATAATAATATTATAAAAAATAGTTTAATTTCTACCCCAGTGCATAATATCATAAAAAACTAATTTTTTAGTGTATAGAATCAAGATATAAATAAATTATATTGGATTAATGTTTTTTATATTTTATAATATTGATTTAATTATTTTCAATTCAATTATCATCAATTTTTGTTAAATTTTTTATCTGGAAAAATAGCACCCCAAATATATATATATATATATATATATATATATATATATATATATATATATATATATATAAGAAAAAGAAAAAATAAAAAACAAGAATTGAATTCAAACCAGTAACCATTTGTAAAGTTTAGGAGCTTTTGACCATTCAACCAACTTTAAATTACAGTAAAACCTCTATAAATTAATAATAGTAAAATTAATAAATTTTATTAATTAATTAAAAAAGATATTAATTAATTGATAAATTAATAATTTTTTAATTTAAAAAATATTTAAAATTTAATAAATAATAATTAATCAGTTAAAAAATTATTATATTTTAACAGTTTTATATTCAATTCAATATGAATTAAATGAATTAAAAAAATATGATAAATTAAATATGAATTAATTAAAATGAAATAAAAAATATATTATCAATTAAAAAATTGAATAAAAATATATGTGTAAATTAAATATAAATTAAATGAAGGAAAAATATGTGAGTATAATTATTTAAATTTAAAATGATTTTTATATAAATTACTTTAAAAATTTTATTTTATATTTCATAATTATAATGGCTTCCATATAAAAGGTGTTGGCCATTTGAATTTAATGTTGATTTTAATGATAACAAAATAATATATATGTGTTATTTGAGCTAATAATTTTATTGAATTTGTTAAGATATGAGAAATCATGATCATTACTCAAATATAGATTAAACACATAAGGCTTAATGGAGTGCACTTGTAAAAGTATAATTTGATATCAAATTCTGATTTGATATCAAATTCTATATAAATTAGGAGAAGCTAATAGGACAAATTAAATATGGATGAAAAGATATGAATGTCTAATTTTAGGAACAAAAATTGGATTAACCATTGAATATTAGAAAATGAAGATATAGATTTTTGAAAAAAATATGCTCAAACTGACAGATTAGGACATAATTGATATGATAATTTTTAAACCTTGTTGGAAATTTTAGAAGAAGAATTTGGGCATGCCATTACACATAATTGAAGCTCTGGAAGTTTACTTTAATATGGAAAAATAATCAAGTGATTTCGAGCTCTATAGAAGGAGAAATGCAAGAATTAGTGAAACATGCTCAAACTGTCTTATAGATTAGAGTAATAAAATATTATAATTTTTTAAGATATCAATATGTACGATTTAAGAGTTATGATAAACTACAAAGTTGTAATATACATCTCAAAGTTTCCAATAAAAAAAATAATGTATGATTTGGAGTTGTATAACTTGAGATATGAAAAAAATAAATTGTAGGTATGACATTAGGAGTCGCGGGCGATGTTTCTTCAAAAAAGTCTAGTAGCAAAAGTCACCTAAGTTGTGGACGCAACTGTTGCGATTCTAACACAAAAAATAGCGGTTGAAAAAGGTTTTAACAGCTATATTTTGAATTCTAATAGTCATATTTAATGTTGGGCTATAAATACAAGTTGTTTTGAAGCTTAAGAATGTTAGAAATCAAAAGAACAACAATCGAGATCGTTGATTTAAGTTTTTGCATTAGAATTATTTTTGTTGTCATACCCCAAAACCACAGGTGCGACGGTCCTTGGGCAAGGGTAGGCATAAGGGCACCGTATACCTGTAAAACCCTTAGCTAACTTGGATCAAACATACAACATATACTAGTATCATGTCAAATATCCATATCTTATATATATCTCATCAACCTGATATGACATTTCCTCTTGTTCCTTACCAATCAGAAGATAATTCTAACATCAATATAGAATAAGGAAAAGTCTATAATGTCATCTATGGCAATAATAGAATAAGCAACATCACACACGTTTATGGAACTTCTAAGAGTACACTTCTCATAGACATGAATACATGTATATAATTCAACTATTATCCAAAAATATTACATAAAAGAGTGTTCTTGTGGAGAAGGAAATCAAGAAGCTGTCTTCAGGATAAACTCTCTCTCGAGCTAAGCTAGAACCTAAAATCTACAGAAGAGTGGTGAGCCTTCAATTCAGTAAGACGTGAACAATCAAAATGAATAACATATATAGAATACTTCAATAACAAATCTTGAACCTGTATCAGGGTACTAAAAAGAAATCTTAACATATACATTAATATCATAAGTGCTTACAAAGAGTAGTATTATCCAATTATCTCATAATATATATATGAATATCAAATCATGATTATTTTTAAGAACATAAATGCCTATAAAGAATGGCATTATCAAATAAATATAACATAGAACTGATATCATATCATAATATTTGGGTACCCTTACTACCTCCACGTGACACATATACTTGCGCAGGCATATGCTTAGAGCTTATGATCCCCATAGGTGGAACACTGATACTATACCTTATCAGCCAAATTTCCTCTATGCACATTGGACCAATGAATTAACTCTCATTGGGAAAAATGTTCTATAATATATGTTATGTGATATACATATCATGTATTGGTTCAACAGTAATTAAAAGTGATCAAGAGATCACAACATATAAATAACATATCATATTATGCATAATAAAAACTTATTAATGAACTTGGTCCAAGAAAAATTACTAAGTCATTTTCAACATTCAAATATTATATTTAAAAAGGGTTTCAATAAATTGAATTCATAAATAACATACACATATATATATAAATATAATATACTTTAGCAAAAATTCTCATACCAATCATACACATGAAACGAAATTCACACTTACCTCTTAGTACCAAAAAGCTTTCTAGTCAAGCTCAAATCTTACTTAAATCCAAAAGATCCTTAATTTTTTGAGTTCTCTTCTCCTAAATAAAAATCTCTGAAATTCTAAAATTTAGAGTTTTCTCAAAACAATCATATAAAATAATTTTTCATAAATTCTAAGCTCCTTAGAATCTATATAAGTAAATTCTAGCATTAATTTAACCATTAATAGAGGATAAATAATAATAATTATAGAGAAAATCTACTATTCATAATACTATTCATAATACTATTCATTCAAAAATTATAAATCCTCATAACTACTAAATCTAACTATAAATATTAGCTATTAATGCTCACAAAAGATCACCCACAACTTAAAAATAACTATTTTACCTAACAAAAAACTTAACTCAAGCTAGAAAAAAGATTTGAGAAAATTACTTTATTTTCTGACTTGAATTAATGCTCTTATAATCTTTAATTTGTGTCTTCTAGCATTAATAAGGCTTAATTAGAGTATTAAAACCTTAAAAATGAAGAAAAATAACTTATGGTTGAGAGGAATAGGAAATGGAAAAGAAGAAAGAAGAAGAAAAAAAGAAAAATTGAAGTTTGAAGAGAAAGCTACTGCTAGAATTTAAAAAAAAAAAAAAATTGAGTTTACTGTTCACAAGCACTGTTCACGACACAAGCTGAAAAAAAAAACACTTCGGTAGCATATGCTAAGTCAGCTCTATCTTGAGCTACAAAGTCTAAATGCCTCAATTCTTCCTTCCACTTAAACTAGAGATATGAGACTACGACATATCCCAAATTCTTTTTTTAAAGTCTTGAACATAAATTCACAAAATTCTGCACAAACACAAACTCTGAAATTCAAATCAAAACAAATAAATCTCATTTCCAAAACAAACATTCCATAATAAATCTTATATACATTATTACAAGAATTTCAGAATACATACAAGCAAAAAAAAAATTATGTGTTACATTTGTATATAACTTAGAGAACCTATATTTGTAAAGCATTAATTTGTAAGTTTTAAATTGTAAAATCCTTGAGTTTATTAAGACTCATTGATTATTTGAGAGTTGGATAAATTCTAGGAAAATTCTTTTTCTTTTTCTTTTGTATTTTTTCAAGAGTTTGAGTGTGAGCCAAATAGAAAAACACTTGAATAGGTTGAGTGTGAGCCTTTATAAAACACTTGTAAAGGTTTGAGTGTGAGTCTAAACACTTGGGTTTGATCTTGCACCCGTAAAAAGATCGGAGTAAAATACTCAAGCGTGATCTTGAGGAGTGGACGTAGGCAAGGGTTGGCCGAACCACTATAAATCTTGTATTTGATTCTCTCTTCCCTACATTGTTTATATTTTACTCATTTATAAATACATATACATTCATTATTGAATTGATTTATTTACTTCCGCTATTTTAATTTGTAATTAATTTCTTATTTTATCAAACAAACAATTCACCCCCCTCTTGGTTGCTAAGGGATTAACAAAAGGTGTTCAAAAATCAACTATAATATATGATATGAGTATAATAAAGAACATCCCACATGTACTAAAAAAGAATTACTGCAATGGATTTTTAATAGATTTCACTTAAAAGTTAATCAAGATATAATATTAAATACATTCAAGTGAAATTAGAGAACTCAAGACATCAACAACACTTTATAAGTTTTTATTATAATTCGAGAATTCGACTTCATAACTTCTAGATGCAATATGAAAAATTAGAGATGAAATCTAACTAGATTTAAATTTTAAAAAAATAACAATAGATTCATATTTTAATAAACTATTATAGTTTATTATATAAAAGTCCATTTGACAATCAAGAGGGGGTGAATTGGTTGGAATGAAATTATGGGCAAATTAAAAATTAATAAGATGAAGGAAGAAAGAGAAAAATCAAACAAAATAATTTTATAGTGGTTCGGCCAATACTTGCCTACGTCCACTCCTTAAGATCACACTTGAGTATTTTTACTTGATCTTTTTGCAGGTGTAAGATCAAACCCAAGTGTTTAGGCTCATACTTAAACCTTACAAAGTGTTTTCAAAAGCTCACACTTCAAACATTTACAAGTGTTTTATTAAAGGCTCACACTCAAACCTATACAAGTGTTTTACTAAGACTTACACTCAAACCCTTAAGAATTATAAAAGATGAGAAGAAAAAAAATTATCCTTTAACTTTTTCAAACTCTCAAACAATCAATCAGTTTTAACCAACTCAAAAATTTACAACTAATACCTCACAAAAATGGTTTTACAATAAATAAGTTTTTCAAGCCATAAATATGAATGATTTGGTACAATATCTCAATAATAAGTTCTCAATTGTTATTCTTTTCTTTTTAAGCTTCCCACCAACTTATATTTATAGCAGGGGATGAAATATAGCCGTTATGCCTCTTAAATGCCTTTTGATAGCTTTTTCAATGGCTAGTTTTTACGTCTGATTTTTTAGAGTAGTGGACGCTACACAAAAATAGCGGGGCTACTTATTTAAGTAGTAGGGACTACACTTTCAGACTTAGTCTACTGGATCTTCTGGATTGAATGTAGCAGCTGTGAATAATAGGTAGCGACTGCTACTTACTTGATAGCGGGCGCTACATCAAAGTAGCAGGCATTACTCTTTTGCTCATTCGAACCCTTGAGCTTCTGAACCTTTTAGATTTGAAATTCACTATCGTAAATACTATGTAGTGGTTGTGACTTACTTAGTAGTGGGTACTACACTCTTAGTAGCGATTGCTACTTTCCTGCAACTTGAATTCTAATTTGTTGCATTCCTCGAATATGTTCACCTTAGCATATACACTCTTTCAAATTATATTAAACCTATGAATAATTATTGGTCATGATTTCTCATACCTTAAATAACTCAAACAAAATTATTATCATAATTAGCACATTGATTTTATCATCAAAAATCAACATCAAACCCAAGGGTTCCAACAATCTCCCCCTTTTTTATGATAACAAAACTATATATACAAGTGTTTAGGAAACATGCAAAAAAAGGTCAATTAATATTTTGTAAATAACAATTATATAACATCTCCCCCTTTTTGATATCGATAAAAAAATTTAACACTCCCTCTTTAAAAATGAATTGCTCAACACATAAAAGGGTGCAAATAATTTCTCCTCCTTAATAAATAAAAACTATTCAAATGGTACATAAGGGATCATCAAAGCAAAAAAAAAATTTCAAAACATATTTAAGCAATTAAACATGCCATCAATTAATTTCATAGCATATCAATTATTTAAATTTCAAAAGGGTAAGAGGTTATATTTATTTACCTCTCATGCAATTTTTATTGTGGCTTTCTACCATTGCTCCATAGGCAGTGACTTTTATCATATGACATCTTCATATTGTTGAATGCTTCATAAACTTTGGTGCATGGTTTATGTGCCATTCCATTTCCATATGCTTCATATACATAGGCTTTGTTTGCACCATTTCTCCTATGTGGAGGTTGATAAACCATTTTTGTTTTATCATTATTCTTTAAAAAATTTCGCATACAAAAAGTAGAAGAATGCATTTTTGGTACCCTTTTTTCCTTTGGGTCCATGGAGGTTAGCATTAAGAACAATTAGATTAATATAACCTAGATGTAATTTTCTAATATAGCATCTATATTTCATATGACCAACTTTACCATAATAAAGATACCTCATATTATGATGAACATCATTTCTTGATCTAAATTAAGGTCTAGGCTTATGTTGCGGTCTTGGTCTTGTGTATACAAATAAAGGTCTTCTTTGACCTCATGCCTTAGACATGTCATTTTTAGGTCACATGACTTTGTGTGGAGGCATATGTGGTAAATGTGAAGTGGAGCTAGATGCCTTATCAAAAGTGATTTTAAAGGTGGATGACTTATCGCCTTCACCATATCTAAGTCCAAAATTATTAGTTGGACACTTTTGAAATTCAAGAATCTCATCTAACTTATCTTTGTCTTTGCAAAGTTTGGATATAAACTCATTATGAGTAGCTAATTTATCCTTCAAATTTTTATTACAAATATCATAAAGACTTTGAATCTTTTGAAGGATAATATATGCTAACTCACTTTTGGAGGTATTTAAAGTAGCTATCTCATCAATATAGCCATCACATGCATTCAAAACATCATTTGTCATTGTATTCAAATTATCATATTTACTTTATAATTTATGATACTTCGAAAGCAATGATTCCAACATATACATAACATCATCATTATTAGTGAAGTTAGATTACTTACCTCACTAGAAGATGTGTCATCATCAAAACCATTAAGCAAAGATTGATCTCCTCATCCTTGTTTGCTTTCTCATCATCATCAGATTCACTTGAATCATCCCAAGTGGCCGCCAAAACTTTCTTCTTATAATTCTTCTTATTTTTTAGCCTTGGACAATCAGATTTAATGTGACCATACTTGTCACATTTGAAACACTTCACTTGATTGCTTCTATGTTCTTGCTTTTTATATGACTTTTTGCTTCTAAGGATTAAATTCCTTATTTTTATTTTGAGCATAGTGATATTTCCATCATCTTCCTCCTCATCACTTCCACTTGTAGATGTTTCCTCTAAAGCAATGAAAGCCAACTTCATGTTTTTTTCTTCAATTTTTCCTTGAGATAAAGTGATCCTTGAGATAAAGTGATCCCATGAGTAAGTAATTTACCCATCAAATTATCGGTTAGAAAAACACTTAAGTCATTAGCCTCTTTAATGGAAGTGACTCTAGCATCCCAATCCTTCTTAGGGAGAACTTTAAGGATTTTGCAATTTATATCCTCAAGATAGTAAGTCTTTCCTAGCTTTCTCATTTGATTAATAATTACCATGAGGCGATTGTATATTTCGGATACACTTTAATAGTAAGTCTTTCCTAGCTTTCTCATTTGACTAATAATTACCATGAGGCGATTGTATATTTCGGATACACTTTCATTGTGTTGCATTTAGAATAGTTCATATTCATTAGTAAGAATTTGGATTTTCTTATCTTTTACTTGATTTGTGCCTTAATGAGTGTTTTCTAATGTATCCCAAATTTATTTGGCAATGGTAGATCTTTCCATATTCTTCTCTACTCAATGCACAATAGAGAGTGTGCATTATTTTTCAATTTCTCTTATTTTCCTTCTTTTCGGCAACCGTCCATTCACTTTTAGGCTTCATGATCACAATCCCATCCATGATTTTTGTAGGAACCACATGCCCTTCCTAAACCACATTCCACAAATCAATGCCATCACTATCCATGAATATTTCGATATGATTTTTTCAATATGGATAGTTAGTGCCATCAAAATAGGATAGTCTAATGGTTGAACCTCCTTCAACGATATTCGATCTTCTAGTTGTCATGATCTTTGTTCCAAGATGATTAAATCTTTGAAAAATATGGAAATAAAGATCTAATACCAATTGAAAGTCCCTTTGGCAACCAAGAGGGGGATGAATTGGTTGAAATGACAAATTAAGGGCAAATTAAAAATTAATAAGATGAAGGAAGGAAAAGAAAAATCAAACACAAAAATTTTATAGTGGTTCGGCCAATACTTGCCTACGTCTACTTCTTAATATCACACTTGAGTATTTTACTTGATTTTTTTGCGAGTGCAAAATCAAACTCAAGTATTTAGACTTAAATTCAAACCTTACAAAGTGTTTTCAAACACTTACACTTCAAACTTTCACAAGTGTTTTATCAAAGGTTCACACTCAAACCTATACAAGTGTTTTACTAAGACTCACACTCAAACCCTTAAAAATTACGAGAGATGAGAAAAAGAAAAATTCCCTTTAATTTTTTTCCAACTCTCAAACAATCAATGAGTCTTAACCAACTTAAAGATTTACAACTAATAGCTCACAAAAAAAGTTTTACAATAAATAAATTTTTCAAGCCATAAATGAATGATTTGGTGCAATAGCTTAATAATAAGTTTTTAATTGTTATTCTCTGTTTTTTTTTAACTTCCCACCAACTCATTTTTGTAGTCTTGGATGAAATATATATACCTCTTAAATGCCTGTTGACAGTTTTTTCAACGGCTAGTTGTTACATCTGATTTTCCAGAGTAGCGGGCGCTACACTTTCAGAATTAAGCTACTGAATCTTCTAGATTGAATGTAGAAACTGTGAATAATAGGTAGCGATTGCTACTTACTTGATAGCGAACGCTACATCAAAGTAGCAGGCACTACTTTGATACTCATTCTAACTCCTGAACTTCTGAACCTTTTAGATTTGAAATTCACGGCCGTAAATACTGTATAGTGGCTACGACTTACTTAGTAGCGAGCGTTATATTCTTAAAAGCGGCTGCTACTTTCCTGCAACTTTAATTATAATTTGTTGTATTTTTCAAATATACTCCCCTTAATATAGCACTCTTTCAAATTGTATTAAACTTATGAATAATCATTGATTATGATTTCTCATGCCTTAAATAATTCAAATAAAATTTTTAGCATAATTAACATATTTATATGTTTTGTTATTATCAAAAATCAACATCAAACTCAATGGGTTCAACATTATATATATTATATTGATAAATTATTAATTTATAATATAAATGGAACTATTTAATTATATATAGATTTTTAAAAAAATATTATTTTTTAATTTATTAAAATTATTAATTTAGTTTATTAATTTAAGTAATAATTAAAAAAAATTATTATATAATAGTGATTATTAATTTATCAAATACTAATTTATAGAGATTTCACTGTACTTGTTATGTTGTTTTCTTATTTTTATTGTTGATAATAGTATAAAATTAAAGTACATATTATTTTTTAATAGAAATATTTTGAAGTTTTCTAGAATTAAGACAAGGTAAATGGTTAAAAAAAAATAGAAAAAGGAAGAATCGGAAAATGGAGGAGCAGAAAAGAGAAAACAAAAATGAAGCGAGAAGGGGAAAGAAAGAAACAAAAAGAGAGAGAGAGACCAATCCAAATCTAGCTAAACCTTTGAGCATCCATCAAGGATAACCGATTCAGCCACCATTTCAGATTCGATGGAGAACCAGTGGTGACCTTGTTTGCTTGATGGACCGATCAGCAACAGTAGGCTTTGGATTAGCGAATCCGACGCCGGTAAAAGCTTGGCCAAAGGTCGCTTTGTTAATGGTGATGACGAAGTCGATGATGGCAATGGAAAGGCAAACTGTGGTCTTGGGTCTTGATCGGTGGTAACAAGAGGTCCTTGACCCAAGACAGTAGTGGCTTCATAAGATGGTTCTTGATCTTATAAAACTGCGGTTTAACTACAAGTTGAATCGAATGGGATTGAATTAAGCGGATTGAGTGGTTTATGAACATCGTGTATGTTTCCATATATAAGGGTGAACATATTTCTTGTGGGCTTCTATTGCTTTTGGGTTTTAGAATGGCCATCAAAGTAGCATATATGTTATGACAATATATCTGACATGATAGCATAAAACTTCCTCAACTTTTGGATTTTTACACATTCTATCCGTAACTTCAAAGTTTTGTCCATCAATTATTAAATTTTAGTTGTTAAAACATTATTAAATTAATAAATAAATGAATGTTGTACACTATATTGGATATATAATGTTATTAAGTAAAATATTTATGTTATACGTTTGATTATAAAACTACAATGAATAATAATTTTCTCCTTATTATAAAAAAATTAAAAATCAATATTTTCTATATTATAACAACTACTTCAGATTAAAAAAAAAAACAACAACTACTACTACTACAATTTTTAAAGGTTAATTTTTTTCCTAAATGTTTTATTTATAGCATAAAATTTAACCATGCATATAATGCAGAAAGTATGCAATGGTTTTTGCATTTCTATCTCCATTCAAGAAAAAAAAAATAATAATAATAATAATAAAGGGCATGTAAATGTGAGTCTTGTTTACCATTTTAATATTTAAATAAATCCATAATAAATTGACGTCTATATTGTAGTTTTTAAGGTCATCATTAAGCTAGTCTTTTTTATTGGAGATATTTGCTTCCAAGTCTTAATGATAAATTTTTTATCAATTTTTCTGAAAAAAAAAAAAAGAGAAATTATATTAAATTAATCAGAAAATAAAAAAATAGAAATACAAGCATTAGATTAAAATCCAACATCAATAATTTCTATTTTTCATGCATCCTTGAAAAAATAAAACTTGACAAAAAAAAACATCAATAAACAAATATTAAATGAACTCATATATGGGAAAAGAGGGTGATAGAAGTATAAGACCCACAAAAAGCTCTTTAGAACAGTGTAGATATACACAAATCTTAGAGACAAGGTAAGTAAAATCAATATTTTCATATTCGGTTCAGTTAAAAATTCAATAAAATCAAAGGATTAAAGATTTGATCAAAGTCGAATTAATTGAATTGAAATAAAATTAAAAGTAATTAATTAATATTATATAATATAAAAAATATAAATTTTACTATATAATTTAACATTTATTATTTATATACTCAAAATAAATATAATGTATATATAATTAAAATTAAACAATAAAATAATTATATAATTAAATATTTATTATCTATAAAAAAATTCATTAATAAGTCTAATTAAATAACTAAATAGCTAAATTATCTTTAATAAATAATTTAATTTAATTTAGCTAAATAAAAATATTTTGGTTTAATTTATTTAGTCAATTTTGAATTTTGAATTGAATTTAATTAGAAAGATATTTATATTAATATTATAATTAATATTATATATTATAATGGCTAATTTTTTATTAATTTTAATTATTTTTTAATATTTTTATTTAATAATTTAATATATTTACTTATATATGTTTATACTTATATAGTTTATATATGTATATATTTTACCAGTTCGCACAAAGAAAAAAGAAATAGTGCTATCAATTGTTGCTCATTATTTGAGTAAACGAGTTTTAAAATTTCACCCTCTTCTTTTTAGTAATAAAATATTCTCTTAGAAGCCGAATATGATTATGGCTTATATAACTTGTGTTTGTTTCAATAGTATTTTATTAAAAAAAGAAAAAAAAATGTACATATTAAAAATGAAGTGTCCAGCCCAGTACGCACGGAGAAGCCAAAGAAATGAAAGTTAGAACAAAAAAATCCCACATTGGACATACAAAGGAAAAAAGGAATGAAGTATATATGTTAAGTAGCTCAAAATGAGCAGACAAAATGGAGCATGGGCTTCACATGTAAAGGCCCAAAAAAAACTTCAAAACCCGTTAAATCTGGAAAAATCGGTCATTGGGTTTAATCCAGATTTTTGAGGGAAGGGTATCCAAAACAAAAATTTTCATGACCTGGAAAAATCGATCTCGGTCATCTGGTTCATTGGCCAAATTTTTGAGGGATGGATATTTGGGGTCGTTCAAAAAAAAAATTTCATGATCCGAAAAAATCGATATCAATCATCCGGTTCGCTAGATATCCGGTTGATTATCAGATTTAATCTCAATTTTGAGGGACGGTTATTAGAGGTGGAAGTCCATCCGGATCGTCCAATGAAGAATAAGAGGAGAACAAAGCGCCAATGGTGCGCGAAGCGCATGCAGAACAGGCACGGAGAAAAATAAATGTGGAGGAGAAGCAGCCTAGCTCATTCCCTTCGCTACCTGGGCCCAAAGCAGTGCAGTCTTTCCTGGTCAAATCAAGGATTTGGGACTTCTTGCTACACTACTTAATTATATAAATCCATTTTTTTAGTAATATATATGAATTGAAAGATAAATCCATCCATCTATCATCGTATCCGATTTAGATTTAAATATCTAAAAAAGAATTGATTTCATTCAACGTTTGATTCAAAGAACTGCGCTTAGCGCCGCCGCTCATGAAACGGCTCTGCTGTAATGGATGGCAGAGGGTCCGTAGTACCCAAAGCACTGGAGTGATCCAGTAGCCGGGTAGGGGCCTAGAAGTGCTTACTACTATACCACACTACACTTGGCTCTACACATTTACAGAGCTAAACTCAGTCCAGTGCCTGGCAGAGCTAAGGGGCTTCTCCTTCGAACCCTTATCCCCATCTTCGCCCAGGCTAAGGAGGCCTTACTTATTCAGGGGGGAGAGTGGAGCCTTGAGAAGCACTGTTGAGAGGTTTAAAGATGCCCGACTGAAAGGAGAGGAAGAAGAATGGCCCCTCTTCATTCTCTACAGGTTCTTCAACATAGGTGACAAGGAGCGAGGCAGAGATAGAAGAGATCGAACACGGGAATAAGAAAGACTACGTTCCTCTTTTATCATTTTGATAGAGGAGGATGGAAAAAGTTGACAAAACAAACTTGCCCCAACAGTTTGGGACAGTTGAAAGTTTCCATGATCACTTATGTAATTCTTCAACGTGTAAACTTGTAGTGTAAACTTGTAGTTGAGCAGTTAATGAGTTCCACTTTATGAGTTATTCAATTGTTCTACTTATAGTATCTAAGAGTGTAACCCTCCCCACTTAACATCTACTTAAAGCATCGTTTAAGGAGCGAGGGTTGCCTCTCCTTTGCTTCACCTCCCCTGTAGTATGGAGTAGCTCAAAAAGAATTGGAATAAATGCCGGAAATCAGGGTTTGACTTCTTTTTTAGATCGTTATTTCGGTCTTTTCAATTGTCTTGCTTTTATCAAACTTTTCGAAAGTTGAAGTCTTGATAAAAGGGAGTGGGCACAATGGGTAAGGGGCGCCCACTCCCGTCTCAAGGGAAGTGAACCAGGATGTCCGAAGCCAGCTTTCAGGTTTAAGAGTTTGGATATCGGGGTTTGGGTTTCCGACTTTAGTTATTAAATGAATACTCAAACTACTCCCTCGATTGACCTCATAACCCTAGTATCGAAGGGCATGAGTGATCCTCAGGTGAGGAGCACAAACAGGGTTTTCTTGAGAGAGCGCTCTCCCTCTGAGACCCCCCTCCCGCAGTCCAAAAAAGTAAGGGGGCATTTGAGGGGAAGAGTGAGCGACTCAATCAATCAAGAGTCGAGCCAAAAGCCCTGCAATTCCTCATCAGAGGAATTGAATACGGGGCTTTCCTTCCCTAAAAAAATCGCCGAACTGGAAAAGTCCAATTTTCAAACGCACAATAGAAAAAATAACTGAAAATCCGAAATTCAGATTCTTCAAGAGCTGCTTCATACTCTATTACAAGGTATGAAGCTAGCGTCGTCAAGTATAGCTTGATTGTTGTTGTGAGGTTTTTAGAGGGTCACCACTACTCCTCCTCCCATAGCAACAATCCGTTGAAACGAACAGGTAAATTCTGGTGCAATGTCACTCTGATACTCGATTTACAGTACTTTCCACTCCTTGTCCGGAGCTCGTGAACGTTTAGCAATCATGGCCTTTTTTGTCTTCCAACCGCTGACTTCTTGCAAGACCAAAGGTAGTCGATATCGTTAAAAGGTCGCCTCAACTGTTTGGGACAGTTGGAAGTTTTTATGATCACTTATATAATTTTTCAATGTGTAAACTTGTAGTTGAGCAGTTAATGAGTTCCACTTTATGAGTTATTCAATTATTCTTTTTATATTATTTAAACTCGGCCAATCAATCAATTTTTAATTTTTTAATTGAATTAATCGGTCGAATTCAAATTTAAAAAAATGAGTCAAATTAAATTTTAGATATTTACTGAAATTAGTGATGAAACTACTCACCTAAACAATAAGAAATTACTGTCGAAAAAGATTATTGGTCATTTGATAATCCGAATCAAAAGGTTTTCAAAACTAAGCGGTCTTTCATTCCAAATACAAAAATCTCACACTAGAGAAAGTAGAAATTATAAATATACTAAATAAACTAGAAAGATAAATTATAGATCTAAAATACTAACAAGAAAAATTAAACAGATGAGAGCTCGAAGAGGAAGCGCCATCATTGTTCAAGAAGAAACCAACAGCAGCCCAAAAAGAAAATCAGATCTGAAACAACTTTGGAGAGAATGAGAGAGAGGTAAGTCTCACGGGGAGAGAGTAGTTTACTCGTTTTATCGTCTTTCATTTTTATAGTTGAAGTTTTAACAATCGTGTAATTTAATAATATTTCTTTATGACACTAGCAAGGGAACATGAAAAATCAAAATCAGTTTCACATAATTAAAAAAGAAGAAAAAGTTCAGCAGAATCAACTATGGGGCAACTCAAATTGTAGTGATAAATTATCATTTCATTCATCATATAATATGGGCTACAGTCCTATGCCACAACTCATCATTTCATCATTTGATAAACCATCGAAAGATAAATACAAATAAATAAACTAACTAAAAAACCAGATTATCAGAACTATAGGATCAAATCTAGCGAAAATATATAATTCAATTTTACTTCCATGTCACAAGTATTGTTTAAGAGTAAATGTTCGAAAAAATTACATAATTCATGCATCATTATCAAAAAATTACAACATAAAACTAACATTAAGTATTTAAATTTTAGACCCAAAAAAAAAAAATCTGCAAAATCAAACAAGGGCTAACTCCACAAGGCACAACCAATAATTCATCATCATCATCATACTATATACTCATGGAAGAACCAGACTGCCACACCTACAGGATCAAATCTCAAAAAAAAAAAAAAAACTCTTCGAAGGAAAGCAAAGCAAATAGTAATAATAAATGCCCGCAACATGACTAAAAAGCTTTCCAGTTATCAGAGCTCTTTCTTGGAGTTTCACTCTCCATCGATGTCTTAAATGGCCCAGAAGAGCCAAATGGATCACTGTCATCAAACGATGAGAACTGATGACTTTTATCAGAGTCTCTAGAGCCATGTGCTGAATCAAATGTTCCAAACGAATTGCCAGATGAGTGGAAGACTCCACTATCGTTGGCATTAAACGAATCGAACCTTGAGAATCCATGACCATGATCAGAATATCTAGTTTCTCTGAATGAATCAAAATTTGATGGAAACCCATGACTGTTATGAGTCTCTCTAAATGAATCAAACCTTGATGGGAACCCATGACTATTGTCGGTCTCTCTAAATGAATCAAACTGGGAGAATCCTTGAGTCGTATCAGAGTCTCGAAACGAATCAAACCTCGAGAATCCATAACCTTGATCAGTGTCTCTGGATTCCCTAAATGAATCAAACCTTGATGGCAACCCATAACCTTGATCAGAGTCCCTAGTGCTGTTCATGGAATCAAATCTCGAAAGAGAATGACTTGAAGATTGAAATAATCCGCTGTCATACATATTAAATGAATCATACCTAGAGAAGCTGTCAAAGGAATGGTCATCTGACCCTTCATTGAACTTTCGTGGAGAATTCCCAAAATTATAGGCAGGGGTGCTGGGAACTGAATCTGCAAATCCAAATGAGCTCTTCCCCTGGTTATAGGCCGGGGTGCCAGAAATAGAATCTGCAAATCCAAAAGAGCTCCTCCCCTGGTTGTAGGATGGAGTGCTTGGAACAGAATCTGCAAATGCATATGTGCTCTTCCCCTGGTTATATGCAGGGGTGCTAGGAACAGAATCTGCAAACAGGCTTCTACCCTGGCCATATGCAGATGCAGGGGTGCTTGGAACAGAATCTGCAAAAATAGATGTGCTCTTCCCCTGGTATAAGTTATCTGCATGAGAGGACCCTGTTTTGATTGGATTGAGAGTAAATCCACCCATTCCAAATAGAGAACTTTCAATTTGCCTATCATGATCCAAGTCCTACAAGAGAAATTTTATAGACTAATTCAGCCTGTATATCGAAAGGCAAGGCTAACAGAAGTAATCCAGAAATAAAATTTAAACTGAAACCGCGATGCCAACACATGAAAATCGAAAGATTCCCAATTTTTCCAATGATGACAATTCCCCCTACCAATAAAAATGCCATAACTTTAATATGTATAAATGCATGTGTACATGAGCATAAAGAGGGAGAGGTTCCAATCTCTTTCTTTGGATTAAAATAGCATATTTAGAAATTCTTAAAGAGAAATTATTAGGTAAAACAGGATTATACTCCTACTCGCAAAAAAGTGAATCTATGTGTGTCTCTATTTCAATCACACATGGATTCACTTTTATGCGAATAAGAGGAGCATGCTCCTGTTCTACCTAATAATTTCTCATTCTTAAATAGAGTAACCAATGATACCTGTTGTTGATGTCTAATTTAAGGAAAGAAACTTAACTTTACATACCTTGCCACTAACAGAATCAAAGCCCCAAACAGATTCTGTATCATAATGAGTGTCAAATGTTCCCCATCCAGATTCATCCCCACTTTTATCCCCAGATAGTAAAGATTCAGTACCACCCATATCACTGCATAATTATGACAAGTGTAAGGTCAGACATCTAAATTAAGCACTAAAAGCAGAATATTGGTGAAAAGAAAGATAACTTAGTCCTCTACTACAGCGAGATCACAGTGAATTGTTTGGAAGTTGACACTTACTAAAGAGCAGCAAAGAAAATCATGCAAAAAGAAAAAAAAATGAATGATAACAAACCTATGGATTTCTTTAGGGTGTGGTGAATCATCAGCACCAGCACCATCTTGGAATGGAGAATCCCGGAATTCATGAGATTGGCTCTCTGTTGCATTCCTTCCAGCAGGATTGCCAGAGGGACTTCTTGCTGTACCATTCTCGCTATGCTCATGAGTTGATTTTTTGTCTTGAATCACTTCACCTGGACTTGGAGCCTTCATTGAATTTTCCTCCTTTGAGGGGGAACCACCTATATCCTTATTTGTGGGAGTTGTTTCTTTTTGAACTGAAGATTTCTGTTTTGGAGGGGCTATAACATTTTGCACATCCAGAGAAAGCTCTTTGACAAATGTGAAACCTGAAAGTGGTAAAAGCTGGTTACTTTTCACAAATTCTAATGCAGTTCACAGACTTGCTGAAAAGAATGCATAGCAAGCACTTGAAGTGAAAATAACCAATTCTTCATGCACAAGCATACACAGGCCCATCACGGGATTGAAGATGAATATAACCCAACATCCAGCAGGATAATCATTTTACCATACCTTCATCCTCAAATTTATCCCAATCTTCATCCCAGTCGGCTGCTCCTTCTTGAATTCCAGGTTGCCAGCCTTTAAAAAGATTGCAGAAAATAAATGTAATAATAAACAGAGGAAAAAAAAACCACAAGGATAAGTTCTCTTATCTCAAAATAACCTAAAAAACACAATCGTGCAAAGTATCTTGCAGAACAAAAACTATATAAACAAAACACAATTATGTAGACCTTTTACAGAAAATAAAAACTGAATGAACTATATACAGTTTTATAAGTGCTCAGAGGAAAACCATTCGACAGCCATACATTCTATTTCCTCAATTTGATAAGTTGTTTATCATGACAGAAAAACTATCACCAAATAAACAGCCAGATAAAATTTAGCAACACATTCTGACCATTATTTTAGATTTCCAACTACAAAACTATCTAAATAATAGGTATCGCTTCCATATCCATATCTTTATCCAGAAACAACTGATGTTGACTCTTAAGGCCACAATCACATGCATTGTATTGTTCCTAGAAGACAGTAATATAGTAAACAAAATACAAAGAATGGAAATCTTTCCCAAGAAATTTATACCGGAATGTAGACTTTGGATTCTTCATTAAATGCCTCTTTTAACTTTCTACAAAAAGAAAAATGACCCTCTTCATCTAGTTACTTGGACAGGAGTTTTAGTTTAATGTGTCATCATTCAGTAGTTGTAATTACGGACAAGTTAATGAAGCCACCATTTGGACTCATAATAAGTTAAAAGTTGCTCCAGCTACTCCACTTGGAGACTTGAGCACAATGCATGCAAAATAGGTGTGGCCCACTATCTTCTAAGTGAAATTTCCACCACACAGGCATATCTCTAGCCTAGAATTGTCACAGTAGGAAAATGGTTTGAAGAATTTGAGAGGCATTTCCAAATGAATCATACATTTGGATACCAGATGAATCGATAATGTATCAGAGTTTCTCTATTAAATTTAAGATCAAGTCATGAGATGGAGACAATACACTTTTAATTTCTTATTATTCTGCAAAAATGATCATATGCATCACAAAAGTGCACAAAGACATGGAAGCAATTTTAAGAGAAATAATTTAATTACAGTTTGAAGCTATGTTGCTTGTTCAAAGTGTAATAAAGTGATATAAACATAATGACAACATCGTGTTTCACAATAAATACCAACTGGCAAATTGCAAAATGAAATATCAAAATGGTAAAGTCTAGCAGAACTCTCAGAAAGAGAAATTTTTTGCTTTAGAAAAATTAACAGGAAAAAAAAATGCAAAATAGACCAAAACAGTGTTCTAGATGAGACGTGATAGTTAAGTTGGAGGATCAATGAGGTCATGAAGATACCAAAAGGAAGCTCAACTAGTGAAGTTGGCTTAGCACGCAACCCATATTGTTTACATCGTTCATTCACACTTTTTACTAGTTCCTCGAGACTTGACTGGATACGATCAGTACGCTCCTGCAAAAGGCAGAGAAAAATACTTAATAGACAAGTTTAGTGTTTTCTCCACAAACAAACTATATCATAGTATACCTTGAGAACACCATCAGCAGTGCCTCCTTCTTCCATTTTAACAATTGCCCGATATAATTCCATTTTCTTCTCCTGCAAATGGTCAAGTACTATTTAGTTTAATTGCTACAAGAAACTTTTCTCATAGAGATGGTGACAAAAACTTTGATAGAAATAATTCAAACGCAAGGCAGTCGGACAATGGCATTCAAACAAGTAATGCAAAAAAAGACAAGTTTGATGGAACTCCACCAAAGTTTATAAGTACCTGAAGATCACGAAAGGTGGCCTCTTCAATAGTTAATTTAGAGGCTACATCTCCAGTCTGTTTGTACTTCTCCTCGTATTTCTTAGCTAATGCCTCAGCCTGACATCAGTTGCTCTTGTTAATCTCCTAGGAAGCAAATTTTGAAATGGAAAACACATGCAAACCTGCATGAGAGATGGAGATACCTCACGTTTATCAGCAGCCACCCTTTCTGTTACCTCATTAAGTCGATTGTCACATCGGCTTTTGTACAAAATCTGACATCAATAGTAAAACACCACCACCAAATATTAGCAACAAGTCGCATATAAGTATTTTCTACCCTCCCGCCCTAAGATAAAAATAACAAAGATTAAATATCACAAGAATAAAGATCTGGCACAAACAATTCAACGCAAACACTAATAAGCATTTATTTATGTACGAGATAATGGCATCACCACAAAAGGAATCTCAAATACGAGAAGACTAAAAAAAAAAAAGTGAGCGCAGACTTACAAGTTCCTGCATCTTAACACGATAGAATTCAATTTTCTGTCTGGAATCAGCTATTTCCTTTTCCAATTCTTCAACCTTCAATCAAAAAGAGAAAGAAAAGTCAACACACATAAATATCTACTAAAACTGTCCCCATTATTTCAAGTCGGAAAGGAGCCTTCAGAGGACATAACTTGATCCATTTCAAAATGTTTAAATAGCAGTAACAATTGAACTCCGCCAATCAAACAAAATATAGAAAACAGAACCATAACAAGTATGAAACATTAAAGCTTGCACAAAAAGAATAAGAAGTGCCTTTTTATCTGCCTGCGATGCCTCTTCAAACTTTGAGTGCAGAGAATCCTGCTCCTCCTGGCTAAGTTGATCAACAAGATGCTTTTCCAGCACAGGAACTTTGGGCTTCTGCTGAGTGGGCTGTTTTTCCTCAGTGTGATGAACAGTAGGAGGCCTTGGTGGCCTTGCTGCAGCGGGAGGCATTGCCCGTGGACCAGACATAACTTGTGGTGGTCGTGAACCTATGAAATTTTATTTTCCTCTTTAAAAGGTGAAACCACAATGAAAGCATGTTGAACAAAACTAATTTTGAAAGCAGATAACATGATAAGGAAAACAATACCAGAAACAGGTCCCCAGGTTCCACTGCCATATGAAGCTACAGGGTGGTTTGTGGCAGACAATAGATTCTCATCAGACATGACAGAGCTTGGAAGTGTTGTAGGTAGAGGACTGCCTTCTCTGTACCGTTCCATCAAATAGAGAGCAGTACAGAACTCTCTCAAAGAAAGCATACTGTCATTATCATGATCAGATAAGTCCCAAACCTGTTTTAAGACCTCTGAAACACCAAGGAAAACAGTATATGATTGGCATGTAATATGAGAATGCACCGGTTTCCATTAAAGGAATTATTAACACAAAAGCTGCCATAATTTGTGGAAACTATAGGTAAAGTTGCAAGCTGCATTATTGGGAAAATATCATAGGATTTGAAGAAAACGGGACAAGTAAAATACACAGCTACTATTTTATTCTGAGCCAGATAATTATTTTTTAGATGTGCTGGCATCACCTGCAATGGTCAAAATTAATCCCAACAAACAATGAAACTGATGTTTATTTCCTAGCAAGTTATTCTAATGCCAATCTATTATGCTTGGCTGTGCGCTATTTTTCAGCTTAAGTTCTTAATTCAGACCAAATAATGTACACTTTCAAAATTGTTAAGAATACCCAAGCTCCATCAGCGAGGAACAGACAATCTTACACTAACAACAAGCAGCAACAAAGAAAATTCCCTATGACTATTCTCATAAAGGTTGCATATTGTGCTTCCATTATCTATCTTAGACAATATTGTAATCATCCGTGAACTCATCTTGAAGTTACATAGTTGAACTTCTATGCAATGGAAGAAAGGAATGTACTGTAGTCTACCTCTTGGCAGCCTCCAACTTAAGAAGAGATTGCGTGCTTGTTCGCCCGTAATTTTCCCATCTCTATCTGTGTCTACCTGCACAAATACTTTCATATACTTCTGAATATCAGACTGAGCCATCTTAGGCCACGGAGGCTGGGATTGATTGGAAGCTGAATTCCCAACTCCGACAGGAAACCCAGATGAAGGAGTAACAACAGAAGTTGGAGATGCAAGAAGCTGGTTTTGTCTTCCTGTTGATTGACCACCAACAGGTTGCTGAGAAAATGTACTCTGCAAAGTGTCAGTAGAGATTGGCTTAACTGAAGGTTGGGACCCAGCAGAGGATGGAACAGTTGCTGATGAGACAGGTAAACTATTCGTAGATGATGCAGCTGAGGAGGAGCTTTGAGCTGGTTGAGCAGGAGTTACAGAAAATACATCTCCAAAAAGTGAATCGGACGGATATCCATTCCCTGAGACTTTAGAGTCCTTAGCTGCTAATTGGTTGGAGGCAACAGCTGCATCTTGAGGTTTTGGAACAGGAGTCTGTCCAGCAGTCACCTGTGGTCTAGGTTGAACAGAGGGCATCAAACCAGATGCCATCATCCCAAATCCATCCTGAGCTGGAGGACTAACTGCCCTGCTTTGATTTTGGGTACTTGGGATCCCCATATTCCCACTAGGGCGAGGAGCAGCCAATGCACTGCCCCTGGGCACACCTTGGTTTGCAAGCACTTGTTGCAGATGAGAGACAGAGTTGGGAGGCATAGCTTGAGGTGGCCTCATAAACTGATTTGGCTGAGATGGGAAATACTGCTGGTTTGTATTTGCATTTCCAGGCACCTGTGGTTGTCTGATACCAATGTTTTGTGATGCCACTGATGCAGTGCCAGCCATTTGAGGAGCAGGTGCTGAAGCTCTAGGAGCAGGTGTGGCAGCAAGGTTTATCTTAGGAGCAGGAATTTTAGCTGAAGCAGGACCATATAATGCTGCCTTCACCATATCCGGGGTAAGCTCTAGCTTGCGTTGTGCCACTGTAACAAGCTTAAGAGCATTATAGAACTCTTGTCTACCAAGGAAGCCAGCTTTTCTCTGATCAGCATGCATCCACACCTGAATAGAAAAGAAATGGAGGCATACTGTGAGTTAACATATCAAGATTCAATCCCCAATGGAAGGGAATTACAAACCCAAAAGCAAACGGGAAAATCAATTGTTCTGGGAAAAAGAAACAGAACAGATGCTTTCTTTGTCTGAAAGAGAAGTTAAAATTTTTCCATCAGACCCCTTTTACACACATGTGTAAGTAACCAAATATACAAGCGAAGGCACACAACAATATCTAAAAACATAAAAACAGAGGAAGCTAATAAGTTAACAAATTCCATCCTAAACTCAAACAGTAAAACACATTATGAACTTAAGGACATGATGATAATAAAAATCTACCATAACACCATCACCCTATTCACCTCCTCCGACTCTGCCAAACTGGAGGTCAAATTCCATTTACTGTTAGAAGCAACTAACCAGTACAAGCTAGCGCATATAGAAGGCAAACATCCTTGATTGCATTTTAACCGATCAAGTTTTGGATTGAAATGCACCAAAATCATAAAATCAATGTCTATAGTCGAAATTTAAAAAAAATAAAATAAAATCTAAGAATAGTAATTTTGTAGGGATTAACCAGTGCAATTAAAGCAATAAACTAAATCTGACTAAAAATTAGAAAAAAAATCTGATCTACAGCCAAAGGAAACATGAGAATTGAGAAATGGAAGAAGAGTACCTGAGCGAGAACTTGTTTGGGCAAACCAGAACCTTGAAAGAAACCAACGGCTTCAGCTCCACTGATCTGACCGTCGCCATCCAAATCTGCTCTCTTGAAATATGCATCGAACAGATCTGTTGTATCCGCCATTTTCAATCAAATCCAAATCCAGCCTCAATTGCTGGAATTTCACAATAAAACGATCGCTCTCGCTCAACTTTTTATTAATTAATAATAATAATTAAGGATACTAATGTACGAAAAATCGATCGCCCAACTCCTGAGATACAGACGTTAAAAGGAAGAGAAAACTCGAGCCCACCAACGGGGCCAGCTTTGCTCTACCATGCGTGGTTAAAACTCATTGAATGACAAGTCAAACGTTGTCGTTTTATCGTAACCAAAAAATATTTACTTATGCCGTGACAAAACCAACGTTTCATTTATTCATCATACAAAACGACGCCGTCTTTTCTGCCCAACTAACCATAGTCAAATTAATTCTCTTTTTAAGTTCCCATGGCAATTTGCAAATTTTTTTTTAGCTTCCTAAGTGAGGTGGACTTTATCCATACTATACTGGCAGGTACGATGAGCTTTCTTAAGAATATATATATTCAAATACTATCTTTTTATCACTTGAGTAAAATATCAGTCGCAATTCGAAAATAGTTAGCGTTAGGTAAAAGTTCAAAAAGAAAACTTTGAAATGGGAAAGAAACCATGACTTAAATAGTGTTATTATTGTAAAAAATTATGTAATTTTCATTTTTAATAATTTAAGATTTTGTTTTTATAATTAGTAACTTTATTCAATAAAATTCACTTGATATTTTAGTTACACATATAATAGCACTTGTTTTATATATGATATGGATTCAATGGTTTAAAATTAGTATATTTATAAAATAATTTATTATTATTTTTGTTAAATTTAGGAGGTGTATTGGATGAGAAAATTAAAGATTTTGATGGATTTAAAAAGTTACAGGTATTAATAACATTTAAAGAAATCATAAAAGTTAAGAGATATTCAATAATTATTTTTAAAAATTTTAAAAAAGTTTATAGAAATTAATGAGTATTCAATTATAATTTTGTAAAGTTTATAAAAATAAATCAGTATTTAAAAGTTTTTTACTTTTATAAATAATAGATTTTTATATACTTTTACCAACTTTTAATATAGTGATACGAATTAAAAAAAATATTTTTAAAGGTCTTTCACTTTCTTTTCAAATTTCACCAGACTTTTTTTTTTCAAGGTATAAAAAGTTCTCTTTTTCAAATTAGGCTTTACATTGCTTGCATTTATCTTTTTCTTTGAGAGTTTTGATTAAAAAAAAAAAAGAGAAAAAAACACACAAGAGATTCAAGAAAATTTGTTAATCACATATCATAATGTGTTTGATCCTTCCACAAGTCATATTACTATGCTCAGAAATGAAAATTTGAGAGTGATGCATTATTTTCTAGCATATTTTGCTCTTGCCAAAACAGAAAGATTTGAATATATCAGTCTAGATGATGTTTTTGTTCTTAGCAAGATTGTATTCAACTATCCCTTTGTTGTGGCTATGAGATTCTACAAACATTCTGAGATGTCGCATTTAGCACTTCCGGAGGACTCTCGTTGGGAATATACATTTCGGTGATAGCAAATTTTTGAAATGCTTGACATCTTCCAATGATGCATATAAGATTGACTTGTCAAGAGAAAGATGCATTAGGATACGGGTATTTCAAGAATTGACTCTTACTATGGTTCTAGAATCTATTCCGGAATTCTCCTCAAATGATGATGAGGAATGGCTTGAGCAAATTGCAATCATAAAGAGTGCCAAGATTAGACCTAAATTGGTCAACATACCAACTTTTATGCAGCAGATTTCATATCGAATAAAGGAGTTAGAAAGGAGCATGAATGATAGGTTGGATAACCCATTCGATGAAATCATTACTTTGGGCAATGTACAAAGGTGAATTCTCGATTTCCTTTTAGATAACTGGTCTTTCTCCTTCTCTACTTCTACCTCTCTACCTTCTTCCTCCCTCAAAACTTTTCTTGAATTTGAAGGTTATTGAACTTAAATAATTATTATGCTTGTCGATATTTCATTTTGGCACATTATTATTGGCTAGGATTATGTATAATCTATATTTATTTTGGATGTTTATTTTGGCCAATTATTATTTTTTATTATATTTTGACTACTATGTATTGTTGGATGCAAGCATTATATATAT
>CANXYC010540205.1:0-14134 GCA_948193065.1 Aleurites moluccanus | reverse complement strand
TTGAGAGTTTAAATTTAATTAACGCTAAGAATTTATTTTATATAAATGAATTATTTACAAATTCATATATTGTATATTTAATACTTAAAATAATTATCTCTTAATTTTATGTAATTAGTTGTATGTTAATCAAATTGTATCGGACAAATGAAAATTAAATTAATTGGAAACTTATTTCATTAAAATTAATTAATTATGTATTAGGGATGGGGATGGAGGTAGGGATAGTCTAAATGGATCTTGACTATAGATGACAATGGATTGAATTTGGGTTGGATTTTGCGAAATCCGAACCATTTATAAATAGTTTAATGGTTTAAAAAATCCCAAATTTTATAATTTTTTATAATTTTACTCTAATTTTTTTTAAACAATTATTCTCTAATTTAAAAACTTAAAAGCAATTTTATCCCCAAAGTGATAACAGGATAAAATGTATTTCACTCTCGTAGTTGGCTTGCCAAAACTATTAAATAATAAGAGTGGTGCTCACATTTTTAACTTAAGTTAATAATGAATTAAGAACTACATTCAATCCAAGTTACTCATTATATTGTTAAGGGTTACATTCAATCTAAGTTACTAATTCAATCCAAGTTGCAAATACTTTCTTTTTAACTCATTATCAATCCAAGTTAAGAATATGTGTCCCTCTTATTATTTAGTCGTTGTGGTAGGTGAACTATAGGAGAGAGGAAAAATATTTTATCCTTGTTGTTATTCTAGGGTAGAATTGCTTTTAAGTTTTCAAATTAGACTATAATTGTTAAAAAAAAAAGATTAGGGTAAAATTGCAAAAGGTTGTAAAGTTGAGATATTTTAGATCATTAAGGCTTTATAAATAAAAATACCAGCCCTGCCATTCGCTTTGCCTGGAGACAAGGCAGGGAGGGATGGAGCAAGGCGAGATGGAGCGAGTAATACCTATTTATATATTTTTATTTTATTTAAAATTATATATATATATATATATATATATATTTCACATAAAAAAATAACTATAAATTAAAAAATATATAAATTAAATATTAGTATAATATTAAAAATAAATATATATATAATTATGCCGGGTTGGGATGGATTGTTACTCGAATTTAATTCAGATTTAAAATAAAAAATACGTCCCGCTCCATTTACTAAACAAGGACGGTATTACCCGCTCCATGCGGGACACGGCGGGACGAGTACTTAAAGGAGTGAGCAAAATTGTCATGTCTAATCTTGACCACCCTAGTCAAAAAGAAAATTTTTATTAACTTATAGAAAAAATTTTATCCGACCCACTTTAACTCAACTATTTTAAAAAAAAACAAATTTGTCAGCATTTCCAAACCTAATATTTTATAAAAAAAAAATTTCTTACCTCATCCAAAATTAATTTTCTGACTTTGTATTAATATGTAGAGTACTAAATATAAAAATTCATATCATGTGAAAATAATATATTTCTCAGTGATTTTATCTAAATTTTGCCAATAGCGATAATGACCTATTCAATTATTGAGGGTACTTGTTGTATATATCCTTAACATTCTACTGTGGATTAGGGATGATATCGATTTGGTTTGAAGGTTTTTATCAAATTAAATTAATTTTTTCGATTTAAAAAAATTTCAAATCAAACTAAATTAGCATTGTAGTCACATTCGATTTGATGATTTCAAATCAAAAATATTATTTTATAAACCATCATTATTTTATTATAAATTAAAAAAAAAAACATTAATAAAGTATCTGTGATAAAAAAAAAAAAACTCCGAAAATAGTTCAATATATAACATAAAACTTGTCTTTTTATTAATTAACACATAACAAAACTTATTTTTTTCTCAAGAATTTTTTTTTTTTTTTTTTTTAGTTAATTTTCATGAATGATCATGTTTTTTAAAAAAATTAAATTAATGTTAGGTTAAAAAAGATATGTGGGTGTATGTAAAATATATATAATTTTAGTTCGGTTCGATTTGAAACCAAGAAAAATTCTCAAATAATAAATCAAACTTAATTTTTGATTTTCTCTATTTGTCAAATTAAAACCAAACCGAATAGTTGTGATCATCAGTTTCGATTTGATTTAGTTGATTTGGTTCGACTGAATCATTTCGGCTTCCACCTACTGTTGATCGATTGTTGCTTGCAGAGAAAATATCAAAAGCTAACTTTGGACCTCATATATACATTGAATTTTTCGTTCAAGGCCCAATGGATTACCAAGTATCGCTTGTAAAAATAAATAAAGGAATACTGTCTTGGTAAATTAAGAATGCTCAAATGGATTATTGTTGATGATCAGCTAAGAATGCCCATTAAAAATCGAACATGCAAGAAAAACCAAGATGACTTGGATTAGACTTTCAAAACAGAGAACTAGCAATTTAAAGAATTTATAGAAACTATGAAGGTGTTTGGCATCTCAATTATCAAAATAAATTTTATTAAAACGAATTTTTTGAAAATAGATTTTGAAAAACCTAATGCCAAACACCCAAATCAAGTTTGCCTATAGTAAAATGTGATTTTTTAAGAAGATTCAAAAATTGCCTACATATAGTTAATACAGACGAAAAAGTGTAGAATATCAAATAGTAGATAAGAACTTGAAGATTGAATATCTCAGACATCTTGCGCAATTATTGCATCTTTTAATGAAAGATGCTCGAATGGAGTCCAAGCATTTCCCAACCAAGTATCCTTCATTCCAGTGTTGATGCTTCTCAAGCGATTGATATTTGCAACTTGTCGTGGCATCACATATTACTATTGATCTTCAATATCTGAGAACAAACAAGAAAATGCAACACTAAAACTGATTCCATGAGTTTTATGCCACTTACTGGACAGCCAAAAGTGAATGAAATTTGTAAGATCCCTTTTCTGCCCTATCCTTGCCAAGCCTTTTTGTTACAGGGACAGCATCATCTAGTAAGTGATCTGGTTGTTGATAATTCGCAATGTATGATCATTGGAATGTGATTGTTTTATCAAGTATGCTAAACTCACTGAAGGAACAATAAGCAGAAGAAAAAGGGGTTGGACTGGAGCCAGAAGAAAAGTCGTCTACTCGAGATGATTTCATCAACGAACAAAAGGTCAAAATCATCTCAAAAAGCTGCAAGTTGGAGAAAGGATTAAGGGAGACACAAAAGTAGAAGAACTATATTATATTGAACTTATAGAATTTTGACTGTAGCCCAGAAGAGTAGACTCAGGATATTGTTACTGCTTCGAGGTCTCCTAATCTATCTTTGGTAAAGGATTATATTTTTTGCTAAATAAAAATTTTTTCCACAAGTTTGGCCAAAGCATCATAAAATCAAAAGAGGGTGTGGGTTTATGCAAAACAACTCCACCATCTAAGTTACTTTTTATACCTTAAAAAGTACTACCATGCTGGGAGGTTACTTACTGAACCTGGGAAGTTCAATTAGTTAATTAATAAGTAAATTCAATTCAAAACAAAGAATCCGAACCCTTTTATAGCTTGGTTCAATTCTATGCTTTGGTGCCTTTCACCCTTTTATTTTTTTGATCCCCTTATTGCTTTCTTTGACAAATTTCTATGCAGCTATTGAGTACATATTGACCTAAAATATAGGGGCCTTTAACGAATATTCCCATATTCAATAATTCTAAAACAATAAATGAAAAAGCAATCAGACATTGAAAGGAATAAGGAAAATCTTAATATTAATGAAAATAAAGAAAAATCAATAATTCTCTAAGGTTTCTCTTAGTATAATATTAACAAGATTTTTAGCTATAGGGGATTGTCTATAATTAATGTTATCTTAAAAGAAACAATATCTTTTCATTGTAGTCTTAGATTTATTTGTTCAAGTGATTTATCTAAATCGCGATGTACTTCACTGATTTGCCTTGGATATTAATGTTTATTGAATGCATAACATTAAAATCTGCCTCTATCTGATTGCTATATTGATTGGAGTTCATCTGAATTAACGACCTTTCTTCGCATTTATTGATTAGTATGTCAGAATGTTTTGCATGCTTTCTCACTAATACGTAGTATTTTCTCAGTTTAAAGTATTAAATAAGGCTTTAATATTTTACTATTAAAGCTATATTACTTATAAACTTTTGGTTTATGTATGGAGTTGTATAAAAATTTAATGTTTTATGTGTTTGAGGAATATAATCGTTAATTTATATTCAATTTGTATGTATTTGAAATTTGGATCTCAATATGGGTTGTGGTGCATGTTGAATATAATTGTTATTAATGATTTGTGTTTTTAGAGGGGTAATATCATAGTTATAATGGAAAATGCTGCCGGAATTTCAGTATTATTAGTATTAAAATAAGAGTAGTTGAATTAATTTTAATTAACCATTTGATGTCCTTCTCACTGCAGTAGTGAGAGGTCATTAAATTGTCTATTATGGACAATTCAAAAATGTCATCCATTACAACCAGTCTGTCACACATTCAGAAATAGGAGAGAATGTGAAATCTATTGCAAATTTCAGTAGAGGGACAGCATTGTCTACTATCGGATATGGCAGAGGGACGACTCGCTTTCATATGCTGCCCACCTGGAAAGCACGGACACCTTAAATAGAAGGGAGAGTCAGTGTCCGACACTTGTTGGATACCGACACGTTTTCGACACGCGTCCGACACGCGGTCAATAATTTTCGACACGTTGATCAATTCGACACTCGAATTTGACCGTGTCGGACATGGTCAAATGGCAATTGTGTAAATAATATGAAATAACAATTTTGTAAATATTTTAATTTCCTTAAATCCCTAATTCAATCCCCTAAAATCAGCAAGATGCTTTGCTCTGTTGATTTTTTTGGCCTTCGCTTATCATGCAGGTAAGTTCCTTTTTCTTCTTCTTCTTCTTTATTTTTTATTTTTGGTTTCTCTTCTTCTTCTTCTTGCATCGCTCTTCTTCTATGGCATTTTTTGACCAAATCAATCAGATCCTTTGGTTTCGAGAAGAGAGGTAGATGATGGGTCAATTATTTCTAAATTTAACAAGCATTGTTTTTATTAGCAGATGCAATAATGGTGTATATTATATTTTACTAGCATTGTTTTTTTTTTTGTTGTTATTGAATTGATGAAAATATTTATTGTTAAATTGATGATATAGTTTGTTTTATTTGATTTTTTAAAAATTAATGAATATGAATGATAATATATAGTATATATATATTAAAAATATTATTTAATATTCAAACGTGTCTCAACGTGTCGAAATCTAAATTTTTTTAGAATTAACGTGTCGGAATATCGTGTCGTGTCGTATCGCGTGTCGCGTGTCAGTGTCTGTGCTTCATAGTGTATAAAGATGCAGTAAATACTTATGAAAATGTAATTGCCCATATATGGCCTAAAGAATTTAATATAAGATAGCAGATGAATAAATAAACATGTATCTGTATAATTATCAATATAGAAATCATATAAGTATTCAATGTACAAAATAGCACACATATAATATAATAAGATTGGGTTAATTTCTGACATTTAGTACTCAACACTATCATAAAGTGCACTAGGGAATATAACATCCCTCCCTAGTAGGGGTCCCATAAATATATTACTCTCGTAAGGGATATTTTCCCTACAACTAGAGAATATAACATCCCTCTCTAGTAAGGGTCCCCAAACACAGTGTGCACATAGTCGATGGAAGTTACCCGCTATACCATCAAAATAGCCCTGTTCTAATATCATATGAGTGTGCCTCCAAATAACAGTAAATATGGCATATTTATACTTCATATAGCTTTAGAACTATCATATATACACATATGAAGAAAAATAGAGCAAGTTTAGAATTTGTCAAAAATTGGCCCGGTGGGACCCAGTTGCGCTGCCACAACTAGCTCACAAATTATGGGTCTGTTTTGAGATTTTTAGGTACTTTCTGGTTAATTATGTTACTAAAAGAATTAGATGGGCCATGAGGTACCGTTTCAAAGCTTAGTCGAGACTAGATGATTGGGCCAAGTGGTGGCCCAATTGGCTTTCTGGTTTTCATTTTATGGCCCGTCAAAGTTTAGGTCAGTTTAGGTCGTTTCGGCGGGCTTATTTACGGGCCATTTTGCACTTTATGCACTTTTAGGTATTAAACTTCATTTTAAAAGCTCAAATGACATAATATGACATATATGATGCAAATCATGCATAATTATACATAAGGACTCACCTCTATCACATCAAAGTACCTTCTCCCCAAAACACTGATTCCGAGCCCTAGCCGGCCCGCCCCTCGACACTCCGAGCAGGAGTATTCGACGGTTCACCAATTATCACACATAACACTATGGTAAGGTATAAAATCATTACAAAACATATTATTTGCATAAAAACACACCAAATTCACTAAGGCATACACTATATACACTATAAGCCATACTTTACACAAATCATACTATATCCATTCCTTTATGCAATAACTCATATCTAACACCATATTTAACTTACATTATGCATATTCATCACTAATATAATACATTAACAACTCTTCCATACTTAGTTCACCATTTCATATTAAACATACACCATAATCAAACTTATTTCCAAAGTACCTAAATCAATTATCTTCCATACATTTAGACTTATATATTTCTATCATTTTCTATACTTATTCATATTCAAACTTAACTTTGTTAAACACGTTAACCTAACACCTTAAACTAGTAAACTCAATCTTATCCAACTTAAGCAAAAGTCATTCTTTTTGTTCATTTTTCAATGCCATTTCATCCAACAACATATATAAACATCAAATGTATCACATTTAGGCATTTAAACCTAACAATCAACAAAACACAATTCATTAACCTAGTTCATCATATTTGGCCAAAGTAACCTTTCATCCAAATGAATTCTTTTCCAACATTCAACTATTAATTCATCATATTCATATCAAATATAGCTTATTCCATCAATTAAACACCTTAAACAACAAAATGCACACCAAACCCTAACCGCCATTAGTTTCAGCCAAACCATTTTTCACTCCAAATCAAATTGTTTCAATTATTCAATCATCAATTCATGTTATACACATCAAATAAACAACATTTGAAGCATTTAATCCATCAAAACCATATTTTTGATTCAATGTTCTTCCTATTAGGGTTTCAATCCATTATTTTGAATTCCAACCATACAAAATAAGTTATAATCCATAAATATTAACAAAGAACATCATATAAACACCATTAAATCAAAAGAACTAAAAAACCAACAACTTACCAAAATTTCTTCCAAATCTTCCTTGAATTAAATTGTTGTTCTAATGAGTTTTTCCTTGGATTTAATGGTTAGAATGGTGTTTAGAATGATGGATATTATCTAATTCTATCAAAAATAGGAAGAAAACTATAAGAAATGGGTGGTGTGTGTGATGGCCGAAACTTAAAAAGCAAGAACAATAGGTTTGCTGCAGTTTTTGTTAAGGATGAAGATGATGATATGAAGTGGTGGTAAAAATCTTATTCAAATATCAAAAAAATGATACAATGGTTTAGGTTTATGGTAATTTTGGTGAAACCTTGCCATCAAACCATCCATTTTACTTACTTTAATGCTATTTGTTCATCCAAAGTCAACATTTATGGCTAACACATACATTTTCCACACCAAATCCAAAACCAATGGCAAAAATCCAATGCTTTGAGCTTATGATAGCAAATTTGCAACCTATTCATCTAACCGTCCATTTTTCCATCATTTGATCCAATAGTTGGATTTAATCAAGCCTAAACTAATACCATAAGGTTGCACACATTATATAATCCCATATTATGAAGGAAAGGACCAAAATGCCCTTAGTGCAACCGAAGCACCTCAAGCACGCAACCGAAGCACCTCAAGCACCTCAATTGTGCAGTTTGCCGGGAACTGTTTTCAACCGGGTTTAATTCTCCACCAAATATTCAAATAAACTTAATAATATCATTTTCATTCCCTTAAATTCTTTCCTACCTTCAAATATAATGTTAATTCCATAAAAACTCGAAGGGGGGTGTGAAATGACCATTTTGCCCCCAATTCACCAAAAACTCAAAATTTCCCAATTTTATCCTAACAGCCTTTAAATCACTTCTATGCATAAAATCAAGTCATATAACATGCATACATGTCATTTTCATGCATAAATACATCATATGAACAAATTCAAAAGAAAGAAAAAATTTCCCCCTAAGTTCCCCTTAAAGGTTCTAATAGGGTTTAGGTTGAGATGTTATAGTTCCATTTCCTTTAGGTAAGCCTATAACCAAGTACGGGACACCAATATGTGATCTCGAAGAGGATGTTGATCTATGAGACTAATCAGATCATCAAGAGTAAAAGTGTTCCTCCAATCAAAGCAATAATATAGGTGACGAGTCCCAAAATAGAGATCGGTTAGCATCGACAAATCAAGTGGAGTAATTGTGAACCCCCGCATGGAAAATGGAAAGTATTAGTAGTATCCCACCACCTATTGGCTAGAGCTTTAATCAAAGCGACATTGCTCTCAGGAGATGCCTTGACTTTTAAAAAAGATACAATTCCAGTGGGCTCTAGTAGAGGCTTTACTGGAGTTTCAGTTGATAGATCATCAGCCAGAAAACATCAGAAATAGAAAAATGTCAGAAAAATTGGAGGTGGTCCGAAGCTGGCCAGATCAAACTCACACATCTCCAAGTACCCCAAGGTATGCTTTTTAGCTTTTATTTTGTTTCAGACGGACATAAATAGCCCTGTTTACTAACATCACATTTGCCAACCAAAATGGACAACCATGATGGGGCCAGTTGTAAACACTGATTTTTCACACCCCTCAGACTTGTTCCAAGCCGAACGTCATTAACCGAAGCCCGACCCATTCACAGACGGACTCAAAAAACACTAGATAGGATCTAGGCCAAAGCTGCCACCCTCAAGGGTTAGTATTGTCTCCCTCCTTAAGAGGCAGTGCCGCCCTACCTTGAGGGCAGAAATATTGCCATCCCCGCTGTTGCCACCCTTCTTTGCACCTTGTGTTGCCCTCTCTCTTTGGCGGTGTCGTCACCCCCCTCTGGTGGCTCTCCCCCTTCTACCTGGTGGCAGCTTCGTATTTTGCACCTTTTTCATCAAATCCCACATCGAAAAATGATGAAACAAGACCACCCCCCCCCCCCCCCCAGCCTCTATTATAAATAGAGAGCTTCCTCCACTTTCCAAATCACCCTGAAATCACTTAGGTTGGATTTTCACTATTTGATTTCACTCTCTTCTCCCTCCTATACCTGCTTTCTTATTTCTTTATTTCTATTTGAGCTAAAAGAAGGACAAATTTGAGGCATATGGTTCCTCCAAACATTTAATTTAAATTGGTTTTAAAATTTGCTAAATTCTTCCCTCTACAAAAAGGAATCTTGCTCCAAGGAGGCAATCTGACCATCTCTATCGCTTCCCAAGGTGGAACTCCATTCCAGAAAGGTCTTCAGACCGCCGCCTCCTCCAAGGCCAAGACCAAAGGTATAATCCCCAGACTTTTTCTTTTCAATTCAGTAAAGAACTAAACAAACAAACATGATAAATTGGGTTTAAAATCAGACCAATCCTTTCACAAGAAAGGTGAACTACGTGGATTTTGATTCCTATTCAAAGGGATACGTAGGCATGTTTATTGCTTTATGATTTATTTAATTGCTTTAATTCTTTTGTTGCTTTACTTACTCATTCATGTATAAATGTCATTCTTAAATTGATCATAAAAAATAATTTAAATCAAAGTTAAGCATAGGAGCCAAGTATTAACCGAAAACATTGCCCCTGAATTCTCTTTCGTTTCAAAAGTCTAGTGCATTTTTCATTTGGGATAAATATTGGAGTAAAAAAAAAGGATTTTTTTTCATAAATTTTCTCAACAAAAATAACTTAAGGTGGCGCCTCACTAGTTCATTTTCAAAAGAAAAATCAATTTACAATAAAGGCGCAGATGTTGTCGCAATCATGAGAAATCACCCATAATGAACATTTCAATTCCAAGCGGACCGAACAAGGTTCTCGGGCGAGGCCTCACATTGATCAATTCTTCTATCAAATTTCATATTTTATCAATTCATTCATCTTCCTAATCATATACATAACTAAATTAGATGAAAAGAACTAAGGAAACATCACTTTACCTCTAATTTATGAAATGGTTGAAACCCTAGGTCTTCCCTTCTTCAAATTTTTCTTATTTCCTTTGGTTAATATATATGCTAGGTAGGTAATTTTATGGTTTAATCAAGTTTCCTTTCAATTTTCCTTGAAAAACTTAAAAGAAAATGTGTGGAAATGGTGAGGGATGTCTCGGCCTATTCGAGAAAGAGGAAGAAAGTGGAGAAAAATGAAGATAAAAGAAAGATAAATGATTTTTTATATTAATTAAGTTTTGGATAATTCTGAAACACCCTAGAGTTTTGACACAGTTACTAGACAGTTTTTTAAAGTACCGATCCGATAGCACCGAAAATAATTAGACAACCTAAAGAGTTAATACTGTGTCAAATCTAAAGTTATTTAATATAGACATATGGGTAATAAAAGAACTAAAATAACATTATTTATTGATAAAAAGAAAGAATTGAAAAGTGTTTTGGATGATAGAAAATCAATAGAATGACAAAACCGTAAATAAGTACAACTTTAGGCGTATTTTTGAAAACTCGCTCTCTAAAACTCAGAATTGGACTCAAAGCAATATTAAATAATAGAACAACCCAAAATAAGTCATTTCACTTCCCATACTAGTATTGACACCACATAGAATTAATTACAAAAAGTTATCGAGTAAAAGTACAAATAAGTATAGTTTGGGGGCTTATGTGCAAATACCCAAAATTTGGCATATAAAAACCATGATTTAGATTTTTTTTCCCTTACCATTTTCTTCTTCTTCTTCTTCTCCACCATGGCCAAATTCCATAAGCTTTATACCCATCAAATTTTCATCAAAAATCCAAAGAAAAACCTAATTTCAGCCTTATTCAATCTTGTTCCAAAAAAATTACATCAAAATAACAAAGGAAAATTGTGAATTTTCATCAAATGTATTCCGACCACTTCATCCATATTGAGGTAAATTGATATTTTATTCCATTTTATGATTTGTTTAGATGTTTTAGATGATCAATAACATAGTTTTAGCAACCAATTACATTAATTTACACCAATTGATAGAAATTCCTAAATTTTGAAACCCTAAATGCATTATGTCTCATACCAACTCTTAAATTAGTGTTATATTTTTCTTAATTTAGTTAGAATGGGTCTTAATTTGGTCATTGAAAGCTAAATACATGATTGGTTTGGTGAAGATATTAAAGAAAGGCATAATTGTGCATTTTGCCTCTTATAGTAGTATTTGGTGTTCAAGGCTAAATTTTTGCTACCTAAGCCATTAGGTGAGTTCAATATGCTCCATTTTACATGTATAATAAGTTAAAATGAATTATGGAAATGGATTGTGAAAACCCACCCTTGGCCAAATGCTATATAGTTATTTTCCTTTGATTTTGCCTTATTATTCTATTCTTTTCCAAGCCATTTTTATTTCATTGGCTATTGTTTAAATTGGTAATTGATGTGTTGATTGAATTGTCCCTATTGTGAACTCTATTTTTTATTATTGGGCATTGTCAAATTTCCAACTAAACCTTATTAAATTGTTGATTGAAAGTTGCACACTAACTGTTCGATGAAAAGCCTAAATGAAATTCTTCATTTTGCCTCCCTTAGCCAATGCCATTATCGCCAGTGACATTGGCTAGCCAATAGCGTCAGTGCAAATGGAATTAGTTGATTTTGTTGATAATAGACCTATACATGTTTACTGTGACCATTGTGACACTTGTTACTGATGACAGTCTCATATTTATTGTATTGGAAATACTTATTATTCACTGACTGATAGTACTATTTACTACACTATTATTGGATCCTATGTATTGATACATGTATTCTATCTTATGGACATTGGTGTGCAATACCCTATCTTTAATTCTATAATACCATTTCTTTACTGTTACCCTACCATGCATGTAATATATTGTATATTGAGCTTACTGAGTATTTATATACTTATTCTATAGTGGTTTTAACTTTTTAGGACAAGAGTAGTACAGGGATTCCCAGCTTCTTCCTCGAGGAACCAATATATATTTTTGTAATGTAAATACTGTGATACTATTGTATTTTGTTATCTTCTAGATATGCTCCATGGTCTGTAATTAAACTAATATTGATATATAGATTGTATCTATGAATTAACTATGTGATGGGAATATAATATATATATATATATATATATATATATATATATGATATTTGGACAGTTTTTTATTTAAGTTTGGTTTTTAAATGGAAATGATTATAGTTATAGTTTATATAGGTTAGATTGTTATGATAATACCGGTGTTCTATAGGTGTTGGATATCTCTAACTATTCCTGTATTCTGGGACCGTTATGCGTCAAATTTGGGTTGTGACAAAAGTGGTATCAGAGCTTAGGATTACATGAATAATATATAGATATAGTGTTAATAAGACATAGGGTAAACCATAGAGCATTAGGAATTCATGTCTCATTTTTTGTTGTATTCGTTAAATATATGTATATTATATGATATTATACCGTACTAAACTATTGTTTTATTTCTTATAGTGACTGAAATGTCAAAAAGGGGGCGAGAACGTGCTATAAAATCAGAACATGACAAAAATCAGGGAAACTAGCAAAGAGGCTGAGGTGGCCTCCAATGAGTCCTTGGTTAGGAAGGAGACTAAAGAGCCTCCCAGATCTTGGCATAGAACAGAAGATACTAAGGGTGGTGAAGATCGTTGAGACTATAGATTATACAAGGGATGATGAAGTTAAGTCAAAATTTTCAAGAATTGAGATGGGAAAGCCAGGCAGCACCTCCACCAACACCACCAGCAGTGCCTCTTCCTGCTGCACTAGCTGTTCGACCAGCACTAATACCACCTGCAGTTGTTCCTGGTGAGCCTGTAATTTAGGATGGCCATCATATTATTAATAAGGAGGGAATGAGTATGTTCAACTTCCTGAAGCTTAATCTACCAAAATTTAAAGGCGATAAAGAGGAGGAACCGATAGATTTTCTAGAGCAGATTGAAAAGTTGGTACGGAGATTACTTTGTTTTGATGCACGGGCGGTAGAGCTAGTGGGATTATTACTAAAAGGGAAGGCTTGGACATGGTTTTTCCGATACATGGAGCCACAATTATATATAGATAGACCCCCTACCTGGGGGTAGTTTCGATAGGCTTTATTGGATGAGTTCCTTATAGAAGGTGTGAAGGCCAGGAATATTATACAGTTTGACCAGTTAGAACAAGGTAACAAAAGTGTTGAGGAGTTTGCATATGAGTTTATCATACTTAGTCGGATAGCACAGATAAAGGCAAATTTGATTAGCATATTCAGGAGAGATTTTCATGCATCACTGCATAATGCTTTACTACCTACCGAGTTCACTTCCCTGACAACCATCATCGATAAAGCAATACAAATGGAATAAAAGTATAAAGAATAGAGGAAAAATAGAGAATAGTGGAAGAAAAAAGGATCTAGTGGGCAGTCTAAAAAAGGGGAAGGAAGTTCCTAATAGCAACAGAAGACACAACATCCAGAATAGATTAAAGACAATAGTCTGGTAGTAAGAGAAGAAGAGGACAGGGAAGAGGTTCTATGTCATGACCCGGTTTCCCAAGCTGCAACGGTCCTAGGGCACGAGAGATGCCAATGGCGACTGGCACCCGTAGAACCCAATATCAATCCTATCGATTCAATATAATTTATAATCATATTCATAAATTACCAATCATTCTATCAACTTGTCATACATTCTGAGAATAATTGAAGTATGAATTCCCAATCATCACATTAATTATAATATCATCCATTTAACAAACCATCATCAGTCACATGTTCATTTCCTAGCTAACCCATATATACCCATGGAGCAGCTAGATTATGAACACCAAAATAAATATTATTCAAAATAGAGTATCTGTAAATACATTTGAAAATCAAAGGCAAAATTCCCAGAGAAGTAGAAGTCTGGATTCTGCAGCTCTAATCCTCTCCTGAAAGGGGAAACAATAAA
>CANXYC010539985.1:0-32349 GCA_948193065.1 Aleurites moluccanus | reverse complement strand
TCCCTTCCATTCATCTTATACTGCTATTATTAAAATTTTTTTTTTTTTTTTTTTTTTTTTTTTTTTTTTTTTTTTTTTTTTTTTTTAAGGTTCACCATCTGTTCAATTGTTTCTGAAGTTTTGAATTCTGAGAGGATTTACCACCCTTGTCTTTGTAAGAATTTCTGGAGGCACGACTCCTCTGTCCTCTTCGGGCTGCTCTTATGGCACGCCTTCTCTGCTTGTTAAGGCGCTTGATCAGTTCAACATCATCTAAAGTCTGATCATCTTCTTCCTAGATATATACACTACAGTTAGACCTATGCATATCACTTGAAACCTCTCTAAAGAAAAGATATCAAATTTCATCCTTCCAAACAAACAGCTCTACTTTACTACAAGCAAGGATGATTTTGTAAAGATAATTATATTGAAACCAATTTTGCAATCAGGCTTATTTCATACATCTAACCTTGGGGATCAAGTGTGAAGGGAAGAAGAAGAGACTGAAAACAATGTAAAAGCAAAAATCCCAATGGACTTAGAACACATATTTAAATATCAGCTGATTAGCCTAACTTGTAAAAAATTTGACAGTGGGCAAGTATGGTCTTCAAAGATTTTAGGGAAATAGAACGGCACAAGGTGCAGGTATTAACACTTTGTATTACGATGATTTTGAAACATGAGACGGATTTTTTTTTTCCTAGGTTTGATTTTCTATCTTAAGTAATAGAAAATGATAATACAAGATTAACTATTAGTATATGAATAACTTCCTCAGCAGGACGCAAATCAAATGGAAGAAAACACTATGCCATAATTACGGGTGTTTGTAAACCATCAATCCGCTAAATCCGACCTAATCCATTTCAACCCACAATTAAACCATGATTTAATAAGTGTCATGAGCTAAGTTAATTTGAAATTTTTTCAATTTGCATTTTATGAGTTGGATTGAATGTCACATATGTCAATCCGCAAACCGATCCAACTCTCTCTCTCTCTCTCTCTCTCTCTATATATATATATATATATATATATATATAATCCATGCATACCTCTCATTTTCATATCCTAAGGTCATGCCTCATATCATTACACTATATTATATTATATATTTATATAAATATAAAATTATTTCTATTTATAATCAGCCTTTACATACCTATTTAGTCCATATATACCTCTCCTTTTCATATGCTAAAGCTATGCCTCGTATTGTTATACTTGGTTCCATTTATAAACAATTAAAATAAAAGTTAATGTTTATATTTTTCAATTCTCTACATTAGATCCATATGACTAAATTTTAAATTGAGTCATTCTAATTAGTCATTTTTCTATCTAATTTTTATTGTTTTAAAATTGCTCAAACAATATCATTGAGAGAACGGCTAATTTTGCTAAAAAGGGGGTTTAGTAATATAGAGATAAACATACTACCATGATAGAGAAAATAAATAAATATTATTTAACTTATAAGATTTGATATATTATATTAGTCCTTTTCACATTTTAAAAATAAATTACATCCCTTTTATTTTATATTATTACACCATTTAGATTTTAGTTGAATATATTAGTATGCTTTTATTTTTTATAGAATAGTAACTAATAAAAAAGTGTATCTATATAATATAAAATCGCAAAATCCGATCCGATTTGCAATTGTGGATTGAATTGGATTGATTTTTTTTTTTTTTTCGTGGGTTGAATTTGATGGATAATTTTTTAATCTGTAATCCATGGGTTGGATTGAATGTGATGGAAAACCGCACCAATCCGACCCGTGAACGCCCCTAGCCATATGCAGTAAGAAAGCTTGGGCTATAATATATGTTGCTTTCAGATAAGATTCTTGTGATGTAAAATGTGTTTCTTTCATATTCAATCCATAGCTCATCATTCATGAGCCTATATAAGCCTTTGGTCAAGTAGGTGGATGTATACAATTACTACAAGTAGCAGCATAATCCAACTCCTTGATCAATGAATGGTGTGAACATTTCATCCTTCACGTCAATATGAGATAAATAAATATTGGGAGCAAATGATATCAACTTTTACCTTGTCACTAGCTTCTTGAGCTTCAGTCCCATTGTTTTGACCAGCCTCACAGCTTTGTTGATTCTCATCTACTTTGTCCTCTTCGTCAGAGTTTGAAGTGCATTCTTCCTGTGTTGTATTTTTTCTTAAAAACTTGCAATCTCAAATATAAACACAGAGAAGGAAGAGTAGAGAGCATAATAATAATATAAAAAAAGAAGAAGAAGAAGAAGAAGAAAAACAGATATATACATATAGGACGCAGTAAAGTCAAAGATGAATCAGTTAGATCCAAACCACAAACTGAGAGACTGCAATACGAACAGGACCACCTTCTCCCATTGAAAGAATTCTAATCTCTGGTGTGCTTGAATCTCTCTGTGGATCTAATACCACAGTTATCTAGCATTTAAATATCTTCAACATCAAGCATATGGCCACAATTTTCAACATGAAATCTATCTTAACTGTTTACTCAATTGGATTCTAACATGACATCGGATAACATATTTCTCATTCTATAATATTTCTGATTCTATAACTTAATAACTACTCTGATTCATGAACAATAGGATTAAATCTAAGAAGCACAAATTATAGAAAAATACATGTGCTTTCAAGAAGCAAAACAAGTGTTGGTAGAATCTATGCACAATAGAGAATAGAATTACCTCCCTAATTTTCATTCTTTCTCTTTTTTCTGTTGTTGATTTCAACTTCTAACCTCCCTGGTTTTGCAATTTTGCCAAACTGTTCTGCTTTTTTTTTTTTATTTTTTTTATTGAGCACTTGGAGAAGGGGATTCGAACTTGAGCCTATCGCTTGAGTTGCATATGCAATTTTCATTAGGTTATGCCTTAATATGTAACTGTTATGCCATTTGCTTAGCCAGACCCAAGAATATCTTATTAAAGAAATTGACCATTCACAATTTTATATAGTGAACCTAAATCCAACTAGTCATAAATCTTTCTAATCCCCCTTAAGTATTGATTAGTACTAAGTCATGTCTAAACAATGTTTGAGAATCAAAACATCAGAGTTAGTCATTATTGTTTCATTGACTCCCAAATTAATTTAAGTTTCTTTCCATTCTCCAACATATGATGCAATTTGTACAGCTAGGGTCTCTAAAGAAGAATTTTGCATTTCAATCATTCATAGCGGCTTGATGGTAAGGACTCATTTGTAGCAAACTTATAAACCACATCACTTAATTATGGTAAAGATTGCAAAAGTATATACCTGCTTTAGCAAGTGCAAAGAATCTAAACTCCTGGTGGTTTTTTCATTCGACTCGGATACATATTCTACATCTTCAGCTTCTTCAGTATCAGAGCTTGTATATTTTTCAACCCCACCATCAATGAACTATGAAAAGAAAAAGACTAGCATTTTGAAAAGATGTAATAAAAGATTAAGCAGACAAGTTTCCACAGATAAATAAAACCAAAGCAGAAGCTAAACCTAATATAAAACTAAACTTTGATACCAAGCAAACCGGTGGAAAAGCAAAATAAGGCCATGGAGAAAAAGATATTGCTACTTAAAATTTGCAGTGTGGTCAACTTTCTAAGCCAATACAAAAAAAAAAGTGGTGGAACTAGAATTAATAGAATACAAGTGCCGGATCTAAGGTTGAGAAGAAAATAGAACTAGGAAGAGGTCTGGAGGAGAAATACTCTTCTTCCTTTACAGTTTGGGAGTGGGGGCAGGAAATATAATATTTCTGTAATGCTCTTAAATATAGTGACTGGAACATAAAATTTTTGAAACTTTGAAGGTGCCAACCCCCCCAAACACCCCCCCAACCCTGAAACTCGTTTTCTCTCCCACAATTATACTTAGTTCTGCCCCTGCACAAAAACAGCAAGCATTTTTTAGTCCTACAAATCTGGAATTCCCCATCTTCTCACAGGGTATGGATGAACTGAACCATCCGAGGAACATGTATCACAGTTAATGAGAACAAGGCAGAGAAGAATGCTAAGAACTGGATGTATAAGATTAACAAAATGCAAGAAAATACATTAACAATAATTTTTCATGAAACCATAAATGAAGGACACACAGAACATACAATAAAATATGTTCAGAGAGATAGAGAGAGAGAGAGAGAGAGAGAGAGGAGGAGGAGGAGGAGGAAAGAATGGCAACTATTCATGCCCCAAAAGGACTGGTTTAATGCAGGAGAGGCTTCTAACTGAATTAGGTCAGCTGCATAAAAAGTGCTTCAAAAGTATTGAGTGGTTGGTGCATGTATACAAGCGAGGTATGAACAGTTGGCTTGCCTATAATCATGTTTGAATATAAATTAATGATGAAATTTTTTGAATTAGAGAACAACTGATTCCACTACCACAAGACAACTAGTGGGGAAATATACTAGAAACAAACATCAGCCCACCCACATATAGAAATTCATTAGACATGCTTCACCATACTTTCTCAATCTCATTCTGATCTTTCCTTGTAAATCCACTGGCAGCAAGTTGCTTGTCAAGAAAACCAGCTGATTTCGATACAGAAGAAAAGGTAGGTCTGCCAGTTTCATCTGAATCTGCATCTGAACCGTCAGTTTCATCTGTGTGTTCTTGAAACGACAAGTTAAATCTGGGGAGGGAAAAAAGGAAATAGTATAGATACAAAATAACTGTCAGTTAGCAACTGATGCACAAGAATGTAATAAAGAAAATTCCTAGAAGGATTGGCAGACCACTGACATCCAGATTCACCCCAAAAAGTGGTGGCACAGAACTGCAGGAGGTTTCTTTTTGTAATTTTTCTTTATTAAGATGGAACCATATGAAATTTGGAAAGAAAAAAAGTTTACAATAATCTCCTCTAATCCTGAAGCTATAGCAAATTATAAATAGCAGAGAGAAAGAGGGAAAAAAAAAATGAAGCTTCAATAAGAATAATTATCCAGAAAAATTTTAAAAATAGATAAATAAATAAAATATCCTTTAACTAATTTCTCAAGAGAACAGCGAAAATGGATTTTAGAATCATCCAGAGCATTCCAAAATTAGCTTACTTATTGTTTAACTTTCCAAGAATACTATGAGCAAAATAACCACTGACCTCTTGCTAAAAAACTTAAAGATGCATTCAACATCACGGTCAAAATACCTGAGATATGGGAACAAAATAAGAGAAGAAATTATACAAATAAAAGACTTGCAAACTGAATATAGAGTAAATTAAATATCAGGTATGGCTTACATTTGAGCATTACGATGTGATACAGATACCATCTGGGGAAAATCAATCACAGTGACCTTCTCATTATCATCAATCTAAAGACCACGGGAATTGAGCGCCCCCCCCACCCAAAAAAAAAAAAAAAAGCTTTAGTTAGTTGAAATTAGAGTTGTATATGATCTTTTGCTATCTAATTGAGTGAACAAAGAAGAATCCAAAGCAAGCACTCAACATAAATGGCATGAAACCCTTAATCCCTCTATAAGAAATATACAGAAACAAAAAGAAGAGTAGGAAGATGACATGTACTAAAAAAATAAAAATGAACTGAAAAAACAAATGATAATTCGAGAGATATGTGGCTGTATCAAGAGGCTCAAAAACGTACCATAATGTTAAATTCATTTAAATCACAGTGAATGAGACCATGTTCTGCAAAGCGAACAATAAGGCCAATTATTGTTTCAAAAACTGTTTCTGGATTTTGCAATTGCTTCACCTGCACACTGGTCACAAAGAAGTAACTGAAATCAATTGCTCATAGAAGTAAAATTTAATTTACCCAATACAACACAGGCAGAAGAATCAAAAAGTCAGAAATAACCATTGTAATATGAAATCAAATATGTTATAGAATTTAATCCACATTTTCACTTTCCCATGTTCTAGTAAAGCATTAAGTTGTAACTTCTCAAAATGCTAAAGAATCAGTGTTAAGATATACATATAAGAACATCTTTTAGGCCAATTAAGTAAGCATTACTGGTTATAGTGTATGTCCAGCGTCAACAAAAACCATCTAATGAAATGACTAGTATAATAATAAAAAAAAAAAAGTGGGAACACGGAAATAATATAATAGAAATTAATGAAAGAACCATAGCTAAGAATAAATGAAAATCAAGAAACAAGGGAATATAAAGGTGAATGCAAAGGACAAATTAAGGAAAGGAAAGCAAACATCACTAAAAATGATGGAGGTTAACTTACAGTGGGTAACCTTGAACAAGTGACATAACCACACAATGCCTATTACAGTCCACAGCTTTTGGAACAGGAAATCCATTTTCTTCCAAAGCCTGCACCAAGTACCAACAAGCATGAGCATCAATTCAACAGCAATCCAAATCAGTATCACCCAATACAATACAAGTAATGTAAAGACTCTAATAGAACAGCAGAACCTTCATAAAACCAAATTCTTTTAGTGCAGAAAGTCTGGACAAGTACAGCCAATTACAATTACAATGATGCCCCAAGTAATCACGCTTAGACTTGACAGCCCTGAAAGAAATTCTGCCAAGCCTATGTAACTTCATTGCTAATATAGCACCATCTTTTGTAGCAACCTTGTATATATCTTCAAACAAAATAAAAGGTATAAAACATCCATCAAATATCAATATAAAGTAAAATAAAAAATAAATAAATTATAAAAAGATACAAATAACACTAGCAATAAAAAAAAAAAAAAACCTTTTGCATGGTTCAAAATCATACCAGACTCCTTTCCAACTCCAATCTGAGGACCAACACGTCTAAATACTCCACGATTGAGCATTGTTTTAATCGCAAGGTAATCATAACCAAGGTAAGTGAGCCGAAACCCATCATCTATGTCCATTTAAAAAATATAACCAAATATATTAGCAAACTCAAATTAACAGTCATATCAGTAATGTGATGCATTGTTACTCACATTTAGAGGAGTCATGGTGCAGCAGTTTATGCTTGAGCAAGAATTTTAAAACCTTGTATGTGCCTCCACACCTGTAGTAATTGTATATACAAATGTTAATTAAAAATTAAAAAATGGAGATAAGCTCATAATAATATTTAAAATGTTTAATTGCCTGGAATGCTGATTAATTATTTTATTTATTTGTTTATTTGTTTATTTATTTATTTTTGAGAATAATGTTGATTATTAAGCTAGCAACAATTCACAAGAACCAAAGTAGAAAAGAATTCATGGAAAAGGGCATACTTGAGAGAAGCAATATGATGGATGAGCTCCGCAGGTACAATTTCATGCTGTTAGAAAAAGAGAAACTGACTTATCACATAGGACTAATTGTCAAGGGCATACTAAAATAACAAAAAAGGAGCATCACAGTCAACCAAATCAATATATATTTTCAGAGAGAATCTTGATCAGAAAGAGAACAAGTACAGACATTCCTCATGCCCATTTCAACAGCAGAGAGAACTCTAATATCTTCTTCGGTGAGATATTGTAAGACATGCACATCCAATTTCATCCTTGCTTATAACTGTGGAAAGAAAAACATGGGCAAAGATATAATAATATGAGAATTATGCAAAACTTCTATTATGCTAAATTGAAGTGAGTTATAAATCAATAGACAATAGCTCTTGAATTAAGCAAAACTATTGTTGATGTATTTTAAATGAATTATACATCACTAGATAGCAGCAGCTATATAAAAAGAATGTCCTATGAACGAGGAAAAGCTTCAAAATTATGAATAGCAACTCCCTCGAATAAAAATAAATAAAGTCCTTAACAAGATTGAATCAAATCCAAAGTCTTAGATAAACACATCCTAAAAAAGGTAAAATTTAAAAATTGTAAATACAGGTAAAACAAATCAGCCAAAGCAATCAAGATTCAACGGAATGCAACAGGAACTGAATTGAAAATTCATCAGGAACTCCTCAATGCTCACAAACAACATATATTTAATTTTTACCCACATTAATACAAGGAAAAGAATAGCTAAAGCACCCTCTAAGCAACAAAAAGAACCAAGAAAAGTAACAAGACCATTCCACTGAACACCTTAAAATCGTATAAATAGTCGTACCCAACAAGAAATATTAGCAAAGATAGCAATTTGATGATACAGTTCAAAGGTATATCCGGAACTAGAAAAAAAAAGGGAAGAGAGGAAAGAAACATAGGGAGAAAAGAGAAGGGTTGAGAACAAACTTTTGTTTAGCGGGGTTGGAGCGTGTTGAAGGAGAACGAAGGAGGTCGGTGCGGTAGTTCTGTAGCCGGCAAGCGTGGAAGCGCCGCTGCAGTGGAAGAGGATCGCGAGAGTGACGAGAGAATAGCAAAGAAACGAGATTACTGACACAACCCTTGCATGAAGTAAAGCTACTGCCCCTTGGTTTATATAACTACTGGTTGAGTGGTTGCAGACGTGGAGTCCAACTTTAAAATATATTAAATTAATCATCAAAATTATTTTATTTAAACAATGAAATAGGGTTGAGGGGGCATAGTAGCCCTACCGTGTTACCATTTTTGTTTAAGAAAATTTTATAAAAATTTAAAAGTTATAATATAATAATTTTTATTATAACGATATATTTTTTATATAAAATAAAAATTAAATAAATTTAAAAAATAGATATTAAAAATATATTAAATTTAAATTATTATATTTTAGTGATTTAAATTTAATATATTTTTAATAATTTAAATTTAACAAACTTTTAATATATAATTTTTGATTTATTTAATTTTTATTTCGTATAAAAAAATATATTATTAAATTTATTATAATTAATATTATTATATTATAAATTTTAAAAATTTTTACAAAATTTTTTTTTTAGACTCTAAAATAACAGCACAATAAAAATACAGTAACTTCTTCGGCCCAATTAAATAACATTACAAATTGGGTAGCGCATGAATTATCGTCATTCTCCATTTCGTTTGCTAATCCTTAGATTTGGAAGGTATTTCCTGTTCAGCTAAGGAGTATCTCCAACATGATGTAACGTGTTTTAATTAATGAAATTTAATTATTTTCTTAAAAAATATAATTAAATAACATTATTAATTTTATATAGAACGTAATAATTTTAAAAAATATATATATATTTTTTTAAGCATTGAAAAAAAATATTTATTATTTAAAAAATATATATTTACCATTAAGTTATATTTCGATGTGAAAAAAAAAATATATTTACTTATATAAATATAATTTTTGATACATATATAACTATACATTTAGTTATTAGTTATTACAATGATAATGGAATAATAACTAATGTAACACATCAAAATTGGATTAATAAAAGTAAAAATTAAAACCTTTTATTTTTTGCAATTAAATTACAGTTATTATTAAAATTGTATTCATTATTAATTTTCTATTTAAATTGTTCAATGTCGTTTATAAAAATAGAAAATATAACATTAGTTTTTTATATTAATAAAAATAATTTAAAAATTATAACCAAAAAAATAATTTAAAAATTATAACTAAAATCTCACAATATATATATATATATATATATATTTTTTATGTTTTTAAGATCCAATTCAATTTAAATTTGGCACAAATAAAATATATCGAATATTGTAATTTTGCAAGAAATGGTATAGAAGTATAATTGTGAGTTTACTATATTAGTTTTTAACTCTTTTAATTTTTTTTTTTATTTAGGATTGAGATTGAAATTTTTATTTTTTTAATTTTTAGTATATTTTTAATTTTTTTTAAAATCATAATTTAAAAAAATTATTACTTGTTGTATTTGAAATAATATAAAAATAATTCTTCAAAAGCATTTGAGCCACAATACAAAGTAGATGCTAAATATGCTTTTTAACGATGGGATACAAACTATAATTGATTATCAAAATTTAACTTGGGAAAAATATATTATTTCAATTTATTATTATAAATGGATTTGAGGTATAAATATATTGACCTGTTGATGACACGCTATAATTCATTTAAGAATATGTTTAAATGTAAAATATATAATATATAATATATTTAAATTTCTTGAAAGTTATTTAATTTATATCATAATTTTTTATTTTTAGAAATATATTTATAATAATTAATTTACATAAATAATATATAAATATAGATTCATAAGAAAATTTTAGATTAATTAGGTTTAGTTTAATTTATATGGTAAAAAATCTCTTTATTTTAATTAATATTTTATATTTTAGAATTAAAATTAATTGATTTTCTCTTATTTATAATAAAATAAATATTTATATGTCATATTTTAATAAAATTTATTTTAATTTATATATTTAAATAGGTCATATAACATGTAATAAATATATTTGAATTAAAATTAAGTTATCTTAATACGATTAATAAATGGATCAATTAGAGTTCATCGTTTTAATGTTATAATAACATGATAACACGAAACCGGTTAGGGTTGATAATTTTAATGTTATATTAACATTGTAACATATATATATATATATATAAGTGTTTGTGTGAGAATATATGTCTCTAACATCATAAAAATTCTCTAACTCAAGTGATTTAAAGTTTAAAGCAACTCTAAAAAAATAAGATGTGGAGCTCCAAAGTTCAAAGACTTTTATTTTCTCTTTATAATTTTATTTTATTTTTGTGTCATTGTAATTTTGATTATTTGAAATTTGTAAAGTATGACTTATTACCTTAATTTGAATTTTTGAAATTCTTCTATTCACCATTTTAAATCTTTTAGATTTCTAAGAAATCATCCAAATCAAAACTGTTTGAAAAAATTGATTTTATGTGAAGTTTCAGAGTGTCTCCCAAAAATCACTTTAGGCTTCTGAAAATGGCTTTGCCTATTGAAAATGACTTTGAAGAAGCCCAAAATTTGAATTTTCAAGAATGAACGATTTTGCATCAGTTTTCTAATTTTTAATTTTAGGCAGTAAAAAATATTAGGTTTTGCTATCATGTATTTTTGTTAATTTTGACTTTTGAAAATAGGTTTCAGTTGTTAAAAATTAGACTAAAATTGGTAAAACGGTTAGTTTTTATTTTTGAATAACCATAAATGTCAAATGCATCCAAATGATCGTTTAATCATGAAAGACTACAAATATGAGTATTGGACAAAATTTATGAGGTTATAACAACCTTCATTAAACTAATTATTGAGTTTCTTGATTGTTTACCTATTTTCTCTTTTTGAAATTAATTTGAATCATATCTTGTGAATTTCTTTGTAATAGAGGTTTTTTTAAAGTTGTAATTTATTGTTAGAAAATTAGTTTATCACGTCCTAATTTTGAGATGTGACGGTCTTAAAATGTGGGAACATTTGTAAAACCATGCTATAAACTTAATATTCCATGTTTATAATTCTATATCTCATATTTCATTTCATTTTATCTGTCATCATCATTGAATATTATCATATCCATTATATATCAGGCAAAGGTGATATTTATAAGTATTATTTACATAATATTCTGTATAATAATAGCTCACTTAATTACAATACCATGGAGATTCTTGGATTATAAAAGTAAAGTTCAAACTTCGATATTTACATTACAATGAAGAACTAGTCCCAACTGGAGAAGAAAACCTGGGAACCACCTTACTCATCACCTGAAAAATATTAAACAACTAAACGAGTGAGTATATAATACTTAGTGAGTCAAATATATATTATCATACACTTAAGCTAGGTAGATAACAAATAAACAAATGGTAAACAAATGAATAATTTAGTAGATAGCACACCAAATGTCAAGTTTCATGGATATAAGAAGAAGGATAGGTAATAAGCCTCGATTAAAGGATCAAATAGAATCAATAAGTTAATGGAACATATAATATATAAATATAACAAATAATGGATCTTGAACACATATTTGTCACATGTCACATCACATGAAATACATAAGGCTGGCCAAGCCTTATGATTAGGTTTTAAACATACATCGTGCATAATGCAGATGGTATTTACCCACTATCCCATCGAAAGATAGTTTTATCATATCAACATATAAATAGGTAATAAGAAGCAAATATGGTAACAAATGATCAAAGGAATAAATATACATTAATCACATCAATAATAGGTTCAAATGGTTCACAATTGTCAATTAATGTCCCAATAGATCTTTAATCATATACAAGGAATATTAAAACATAGGTTAAATACCATAAAGCTTAAGTTTGGATCAAGTATAAAGGATGTCAAAAGGGTACATTTGCGTAGGCTAGATTGATACTCACCCATATTGGCGAAAATGATAGCAACTAGTAGGCTTGAAGAAAATGTAAAGGTCATTTCACCAAACACCTGGTGTGCACCACTTTAAGATCAATTTGGTAGGGTTTAGGGGTAAGTATAATAAAACCAAGGTTTCAAATTTCAAGCCCACAATCTAATGAACATAATGGCAATCTCAAATTAAGTATCATTGCAAGGAAATACAAGGAAAATATGGCTTGAAATCAAACAAATTTTCAAAGGAATACATATACATAAGTTTGGCCAAGCTAAGGAAATTGTCCAAATCAGTTTCTTAATTCAATAATAAGGTATATTCATGCATAATAATATATATAAGACTCATTTAAACCGTTGGTTCGATCAAAATCGCTTTATAACTTTAATTTACTCAAAGTAGATAAATGTTATATTCCTTGTCTTCCTTTGACTCTACAACATATTTTTCATATATTTTAGGTCCAAATGGGTATAAATAGACATATTCTAATATTAAATTGAATTATTAAATTTATATGAACAAATTAGATTTTGGCATAATCACAACTTTAGGATTTTTCCATCAATTTCAATTCCTATATGCAATTAATCATCTAATTCATTCTATTTAACATTAATGGTGTTTAAAGATTGAAAGGAAGAAGAAAAATAACATTTTACCTTATTATTCTTCAAGTGGCCGAAATCTTAGGATGGTTTTCTTCAATCTTTCACTTGTTTTCCTTTGATAAATTTGATGTAGGATAGGTTAATTTAATGTTTAATCAAGTCTTCCTTGATTTCCTTTTAGTTTTCTTTGTGAAATTTTTGAGAAAGGGAGGGGGAAGATTTCATACCAAGATGGAAAGGAAGGAGGAAAGGAAGAAATGGATGGGAAAATAGGAAATGGAAACTATTTATATTAATTAGGTTTTAGGTAATAAGAGTTTCACCCCTGGTACTTCAAGTAATATTGTTTTAACCACGTAACTTATTACTAGCTATCTTTTTATCCCACTTTGATTCTAATACAATATTTCTTATATTCTTCCATCTTATAATTTTATTAGTACATTTAAATATATGCACTTCCAAGCTTGTTCAATAGTTGTGGCACCGAGGTGTTTGTTTACTTATCGGTGTCGGTTTTCTATAACTTGTCTAATCATGCACGTATGATATTTCTATAATTAAATAAAATTTTTCTATACTTAAATGAAATAATTTTAGGGTGTTATATTCTACCCCCTTTAATAAAATTCGTCCTCAAATTTTGAACTATACATACCTCGTCAGTAAAACAAGAATAAATATCTAGTCTTCATATCTTGCTCACTCTCCCATATACACTCTTGCATCAATTGATTCTTTCATAACACTTTAACCATTGGAATCTCTTTATTGCACAACTGTCGGATTTGATGATCCACAATCTTTACAGGTGTTTCTTAATAAGTTAAGTCTTCATGTACCTCAATGGCTTGTGGTTGAAGGATATACGATAAATCTGACACATACTTGTGAAGCATGGAGATATGAAACACTGGGTGAACATAGCTCAAGTTAGGTGGAAGTGCCAAACGATAAGATACATTGCCAACATTCCCTAGTATTTTAAATGGCTCGACATAGCTAGGTGATAGCTTCCCTTTCCTACCAAATCTCATTACACCCTTCATAGGTGAAATTTTAAGGAATATATAATCACCTATAGTAAAGTGCACATCTTTTCTCTTCAAGTCAACATAACTCTTCTGTCGGTTAAAGGATGTCTTCATCCTTTCTTTAATAATGGAGACTTTTTCCATTATTTCTTTGATCAATTCAAGATCTTGTAACTGCTTCTCCCCTGGTTCCACCCAACAAATATATGATCTACATTTTTTGTCATACAATGCTTTATATGATGCCATATCGATGGATGAATGGTAGCTATTATTGTAGGAAAATTCAATTAAGGGTAAGTACTGATCCCATTTCCCTTTAAAATCCAGCACACACGGTCGAAACATATCTTCTAAGATCTAAATAATATGTTTTGACTGTCCATCTATATGTGGATGAAAAGTTGTGCTGAAATACAACTAAGTACCCAATGCCTCTTGAAATTTCTGCCAAAACTGCTAAGTAAATTGGGTTCATCTATTTGAGATAATAGTCAATGGTATACTATGAAGTCGCACTATCTTGTCAACATATAACTGAGCATAATGGGCGGTTGTATAGCTAGTTTTCATTTCTAGAAAGTGGGCTGTCTTAGTCAATCTATCAACTATTACCCAGATAGAATCATACCCTCGTGATGTCCTTGGTAAACCAACTATAAAATCTATAGTCATCTGTTCCCATTTTCACTATGGCAATTCTATCTCCTGTGGCACCCCTGACGGTTTTTGATGTTCAAATTTAACCTGCTGGCATGCTAGACAGGTGAAAACAAATTTGGCTACATCTCTTTTTATTTTAGGCCACCAATAATGTTCTTTCAAGTCATGATACATCTTTGTTACCCCCATAATGAACACTATAGAGTGCATAGTGCATCTCTCTCATAATTCGCTTTTTAAGCCCATCCACATCTAGCACACACAACCGTTGTCCATATTTCAACACTCCATCATCAACAGTGAATGAAGGAGCTTTCCCAGCTTGAGCATCTTGTTTTAACTTCAGCAGCTGAGAATCCTTATCTTGTACTATCTTAATCTCATCAATCAATATTGGCATCATATGAAATTGGGCTATCAGAGCCTGGTTTTGATCTTGGGTCCCCAATTCAAACTGGACTCCCATATCAAGCAATTCTTTCATCTTTTTGATAAGTGGTCTTCGTGCAACTGTAATATGCGCTAAGTTACCCATTGATTTCCTGCTTAAAGCATCAGTTACTATATTAGATTTGCCCAGGTGGAATAATATTTGACAATCATAGTCTTTCAGTAATTCAACCCATCTTTGTTGTCGAAGGTTCAAGTCTGTTTATTGCAGGATGTATTGTAGGCTTTTTATGATCAGTGTAGATTTCACATATACCTGGCAAATGAGTCGGGTTGGGTACCCAGCCCATGAGTCATTGAACCTGCGAGTTTATGGGTTTAGGTTCAAATGAACTTGAAAAATTTTGGGTTCTTTTTTAGAGAAACTATATCTGCACCCACGAGTTCAGGTTCAACTCGTGGGTACCCCTGTGCATATTATAATCACATACATGATGAGTTACAAATTAAAAATTGGTGTAGACTATGGAGAAATATAAAACCATTCAATCAGTGCTCACATATAAGAATCTCTAAAATAAGCATATTGCCATATAATAAGTTGATAAAATAATTACTTACTAATATAAACAAACAAAATCCAATTTGAAAAAAAAAGACAAATAGTTTAAACAAACAAAATCTACAATAATGTTAAGAAATTAGTAGTAGCTTTGACAGTAAACTGTAGACTTGGTTGATCCATTAGCTTCAAATTCTTCATGCAAATACATTAGCTTCACTAACATCATTAGTAGTTGATTCTTTTGATTGATCCATTGATGGTATTGGCACTAAAAGATCGTCATCATCCAATTCATCTATATTGAACAAAAATATTAAATAAGTTATACTAAATATTATTCAAAGAAAACCATAAAAACATTGTGCAATACCTACAACAAACAAAAATATCATATATTACCTTCAATACTATAACCATACAACCAATTACTAGAGCAAATCACTGCTTGAGCATTTTTTGGCTTAAGCGCACTTCAGTATTTTGTGAGGACTTAGCTCCAATACTGAAAGCTGACTCTGAAGCAACAATTGTTATAGGTATCGTCATGAGGTCATGATCCATCAAAGAAAAAATAGGATACCTAGCACTGTTTCCCTTCGACCACTTTAGAACATCTAAATTGCGATTAGTAGAACGATTCAATTTTGGCTTAATCAAATAATTCTGCCACTTTGACCTTGTGCAAATATTGATATCCTCATAACTATCCAACTCAAGTTTAATTTTAAAAAATAAATAAAATAGAGATAAACATAAATAAATCACTAATGCAAAAATTAAACTACTAAAGTAAAGATATTACTTACACTACTAACATCAGAAAATAATGTTGAAAAAGTTTCACCACTAAATGTCAACTCCATAGATGAATTTGCATGAGAAGTAGAGACAAACAAATTCTTGAAAAGGCTCTCCAATGCTTCTTTAACCTTCTTAAACTTGAGTGCACTTGTCACATCATCATTAATCTTCTAATAACAAAACTTGACCAAATCAAGTTTGTTACGAGGATCAAAAGCAAAGGAAAAAGCTAACACCACACTATAAGAATCCCAATAATTTTCAAACTTTGGTAACATGTCATTGGTCGTGTTCTTAATAATAAGATCTTCACTTCCCTTGTGATCAATCAAAAGCTTTTGGATTGTCCAAACATTTTCAAAATAGAGGTTAGCAGTTGGCTATTCGGATCCTGAGAAAAGAGTTGTGATTATATAAAAAGGTTTCAATAGATCATGTATCTTTTCAGTCATATCCCACTCTCCCTCGAATGGACATATTGTATATCCAAGATCATGAATAGCAAATAGATAAAACATGCTTTTATCTTGAAGTGCACTTTTTAACATTGTGTAAGTTGAATTCCATCTCACACAAGCATCCAACCGCAAACCCATTTGACAAGACACACCTTCCTCCTTACAACATTCGGAAAACTTAATCAACCTAGTGTGCGAGCCTTTCACATACTTGATATTTTCATGGATGTTAACAAGAGTGGCATTAACAAACTTTCAAGCCATTTTGGATAATGAGATTCAAAATATAAGCTGAACATCTAATATGAAAAAAAGTATCTCCACATAACAAATCATTTTTTAATTTAGCCTTTAGATGTTCTTGCATATTATCACAACTTGATTCATTACCTAAAGTGATTGAGAATATTCTTTTTTCAATACCCCAATCCTTCAAGAATTGAAAAACCTTATCACACATAAAGATACCATTATGTAGTGGTGCAAAGTAATAAAAGTTCAGAATTCTACTCCACAAAATCCAATTCTCGTCAACATAATAGGCAGTGAGACAAATATAACCTTATGTGGTAATGGACGACCAAACATATGAAGTTAAACATATTTTGCCAGAAACTTTAGCCAAATCACATTTAACTTTCTTTCTCTCTCTCATATAATTTCAGACAATCACTTTTTAGTGTGTTTCTAGTGTAGGTTCAGTAGGATTCAACAATGAATGAACATCTCTAATTCCATCATATTCAACTAAAGAAAAAGGCAAATTGTGTTTCATAATTGCAATTGTCATTCTCTCCCTTTAAAGAAGTTGATTCAATCTTTTAGAAGACAAAGATCCCTCATAACTAATATTCATTTGACCCACATCTTCATATTTACTCTGTATACACCTACTTTATGCCTTATCAAATTAGTAGTCCCATGAGTGCTACTACCAATGGCATATACTTATCCATAAGTTTTGCATCTAGCCTTTTCTTTCTTCTCATTAACATCAAAATAAACTTCATAATTTTTCCAAATTGTTGTTGGCCTTTTTTGGTTTGAAATTTGTGGTGCTTGAGAGTTGTCTAGTGATGGTGGTGGTGGCATCTCGATCTCATCCTCTTTATTATTGTCCATGGGATTAGAATGGATTGTATCATCTCCCATTGATACTTCACACATAGAGAAATCCATGATTAATCAAGGCTGAAAAAATATTAGTACTATAGAAAGAGACAAAATAATCTACTATGGATATGTTAACTGGTAATTGCAATTATATTAAAGTGTCAACAACAGATAATTACCAGTAATTGCAATAATTATTGTATTCTTACACCAAAATAATTTTTTTTTTTAATTTTAATCATTTGATAAGGTTTGATGGTTCTAGAATTAGAATAGAATATCATGGCAATAATTATTTTTTCGTTGCTTTTCAATTGTTGGGCTTAAAGTAGAGTGGGTAATTCATGTGGATGGAGTTGCAGGATGATAATGAGTATTGATGCATGTTTATCATTCAAGGTAAATGAGTATAAATGCTAAACAGTGGGAGCTGAAAACCATTAAAAATGTCTTCATCTAATTTGGTTCCAACAGCGTCTATGGTGCATATTAGACAAAATGGCCAATAGCAAACAAAGGCAATTAGACCCATATAGCATAGAGCTATTAAAAATCTTTGGTTACATAGTCTAGAATGTCCAAGATGACGACATGGTAAATCCTAAATAGGCTGCAATCAAATATTAATTCAAAATAAAATAAAAAAATTACCTTGATTCTTCCTTAGTGTTTTTAAACTTCAAAGATTAGAAAACAACCCAAAGTAAAACTATCCCAAAGAAAGAAAGTTACTTAGAAGAGAGAATAGAGAAAGGGGAAAAAATAGAGATTTTAAGTTCTTAGCAAATAAAAAAAGAAAAGGGAATAAGAATGGAATAGGAAGAGGAAGAGCAACAGTCATATAGGAAGAGCAATAGTCACAATGAAATTGAAAAGAGAAAGAAGGGCTTTTAAGTTTTAAGCAAATGAAGTATTAAAAATTATAATTAGAAAGTTTAAAAACTAAAAAGAAAAAAACATAAAAAAAGTTGGATGCAGGTGCACCTGTGGACACCCACGGGTCTGATCATCTGACCTATGGGTCCACAGTTCATGTCCAAAAGTACCTATAATTTTTTGGGTATTTTTTTTATAAACCCAATACTCATTTTTTTTTGGGTTCATCTGCGGGTACAGGTTCACTTTTGCTAGGTTTAATTTCACATTTCTCCCCATACAGGTAATGCCTCCAAATCTTTAAGGCAAACACTACTACAACCATCTTCATATCATACGTGGGATAATTCAGCTCATGCTTCTTTAATTGGTGAGAAGCATAAGCATTAACCCACTTATCCTGTATCAGAACATAACCCAATCTAACCTTTAATGCATCACAATACACTGTGAATCTGTCATTCTCTAATGGTAAGGCTAACACTAGTGTTGTCATAATTCATGTCTTCAATGTCTGAAAGCTCTTTTCACATTCATCTGTCCATTGAAATCTCTCCTATTTCCTAGTCAACTTGGTCAATAGAGATATTATCTTTGAGAGGTCATTGACAAATCATCTGTAGTAACTAGCCATGCCTAGAAAACTTCAGCCAATTAGCTACAGCTTTCGTCTTTTGTGGATCTACTTTAATACCATCCTTACCCATTACATGCCCAAGAAAATACACTTCAATAATCTAGAACTGACATTTTGATAGTTTATCATACATTTTATACTCTCTAGTGTCTATAGCACTATTCTCAAATGCTTTTCATGTTCTTCCTGGCTTCTGGATAGATAAGAATGTGATCAATGAATACAAAGATAAACTTATTCAAATAGGATCTTAACACTTGATTCATCAAGTCCATGAAAGCAGTAGGGGCATTAGTCAACCCAAATGACAACCCAAGAAATTCATAGTAACCATATCAGGTCCTGAATGCAGTTTTAGACACATCTTCATTCTTAATATGTAGTTTATGATAACCTGATCGAAGGTCAATATTGGAGAAATGACTAGCTCCTTGCAACTAATCAAACAGATCATCAATTTGAGGCAATTGATATGTATTCTTGATGGTCACCTTGTTCAACTATCGATAATCAATACACATTCAACCATCCCTCTTCTTAAGAAACAACAATTGAGCACCCCATAGTGAAATGGTCGATCTAATGAACCCATTATCTACCAATTCTTGCAACTGCACCTTCAATGCTTTCAGTTCTATAGGAGCCATCCTATAAGGATGGATGGAAATAGGATCGGTGCCCGGGTAAACTTCAATTTCAAATTCAATCTCCCTTTCTGGTGGAAAACTTGGCAAATCTTCAGGAAATATATGTGAAAACTTATTGACAATAGGAATCCGATCCACTCCCTTTAAAGTATTTTGAGTATCCACTACACTTACATGCAAGATAACCCTTCCCTAGGAGTCTCCTTACTTTAATTGCTGAAATGGGTTTAGCTCCCAAGTCACATTTGTCACTCTGATACATAAATTTATCTTGCCCTTCCAGTTGAAATTTTATCTTTTTTTCATAGCAATCAATCACTGTATGATAAGCTGTTAGCCAATCCATGCCTAGAATTACATTAATTTCTAACATGTGTAGCTCTACTAGGTCAACAAGTAAGGTTCTACCCTCAATTTCAACATTATAGCCCATGTATACATATTTCACTTTTATACTCTCACCTAGAGGAGTAGATATTTCTAAGGATATTGACATTAATTGTTTCTCCATTCTCAATTTAGATGAAAATTTAGGTGAAACAAATGAATTAGTGGCACCAGAATCAAATAACACTTGTGTTATTTCATGTAGCACATGAATCATACCTGTCACAGTATTACTGGGCCTTTGGGCCTCCTGGGCATTGACGGCAAACACTCTACCCTGACCCTTTCCAGCTGGTACATGACCAGTGCTTTGACCCTGTCCCTTTCCTCTACCTCTGACTCCTGTACATCTTTTCTCATTTTTGCTCATTTGTACTATAGGCTGTGAAGCTACTGTGGTGGTCTGTTGCTCACCCCATATAGGACAATTCTTGATAAAATGTCCTTGTTGGCCACATTTAAGACATACACCAATTTATCTTCTGCATTCTCCTCCATGTCTCTTTCCACACAAATCACATATATAAACACTGGGCATCTGTGATGCTAGTCTAGATGACCCCTATGAATACCCTGATGCTGGTGACCCTGTTGTACCCCTAGCTTGACCTCTTCTCTGACCACATGACTGTGGCCTCTACTTAGTTCTGGTTGCTGTCTCTGGTGATTTTTGCTGTGAACTTCCTTCACCTTTGCTACCCATCCATTCCATCCTTTCTTCTCTGTTCCCTTTTAGATCTTTCTTCATTATATTTTGCTTCCATTTGAGTGGCCTTATTAATAATCTTCATCGGTGAAGTAAACTTAATAGGCAATAATGCATTATGCAAGGAGGCATGTAATCCACGCCTGAATCTACTAATCAAATCTGCCTATGTGGGTACTATTCTGCTCACATACTTGCTTACCTTGATGAACTCATTAGCATAATCTTGCATACTGAGATTTATCTGCTCCAACTACATAAATTAGATTATACCTCTTCCTTTAAAAGCCTCAGTCAAAAATTCATCCATCAATGTTATTTTGAACTATGCCCAAGTCGGTGGTGCATCACCATATAATTGTGTCTCTATAGCAAATAAGTTCCAGGCATTCCCTTTGAGTAATAGCCCAACCAGCTCTATTGTCCTAGCATTTGAACATGGTAATCTTTTTACCACCTTTTCCACCTACTCCAAAAAGTTAGTAGATTCTTCACCCCTCTCTCCCTTGAATTCTGATGGATTTAGCTTTGGAAAATTAAACATAGTAACTCCATACTCATCTACTACAAGACAGTCCTCTTGAATTGCAGGCTTGCTTAGCACTGTAACTGGTGGCATATCTGCTGGTGGAGTAGCTGGTAGAACTACTTGTAGTATAGGTGGTGGCACTACCTGTCTTTCTCTTCTAAGTTCTTGCAATTCTCATTTTAATTCTATCATCCCTTGCATCGTCTCTAGTCTCTAGGGGTCTTCACCCTCTTTAGCTTTCATTGTCCTTCTTCTAGATATGGGAGGTTCTTCTGATTCCTCCATTACCAATGACTCATTTAAGGCGACCTCTGCTTCTCTACTGGGCTCTTCTACCCTTTCACGTTCACGATCACTAGCTTGTTCATGTTCCCTGTTCCCTTAATGACATCTTGATGACTATTAGACAAACAAAATAATTCAGTATGTCACGATTATCGCAAAATATACACATATTTAATGAATACTACAAATAATGAGATAGGAATTCCTATGCTCTATGGTTCACTTATGCCCTATTGACACATGTCTATATGCTATTCATATATCTATGCTCTAATATTACCTTTGTCACATCCTAATTTTGGGGTATGATGGACCCAGGATGTGGGAATCGCTTATGCTACCGACACCCATAGAACTCTACTATAAACTTACAAATATTCCCTGTTATCAATTATATATCTCATATTTCATTTCATTCCATCTATCATCATCATTGAATATTATCATATCCATCATATATCAGACAATTTAGGTAATATTTATAAGTATTATTTACACAATACTTTGTACAATACTAGCTCACTTAATTACAGTGCCATGAAGCTTTTAGGATTACAAAAGCAAAGTTTAAACTTTGATATTTACATTACAAAGAAGAGCTGGTCCTAACTAGAGAAGAAAACTCGGGAACCGCCTTATTCTTGACCTAAAAAATATTAAACTACTAAACGAGTGAGTATATAATACTTAGTGAGTCAAATATATATTATTATAAACTTAAGCTAGGTAGGTGACAAATAAAAAAATGGTACAAATGAATGGTTTAGTAGATAGCACACCAAATGTCAAGTTTCATGGATATAAGAAGAAGGATATGTAATAAGCCTTAATTAAAGGATCAAATAGAATCAATAAGTTAATGGAACATATAACATATAAATATAATAGATAATGGGCCTTGAACACATATTCCCTTCTCAGCAAAGGTTTTAAATATACATTGCGGACAATGTCGATGGTATTTACCCACTACCCCATTGGTAAGATAGCTCTGTCATATCAACACATAAATAGATAATAAGAAGCAAATATGGTAACAAATGATCAAAGGAATCAATAAACATCAATCACATCAATAATAGGTTTAAATGGTTCACAATTTTCAACCAATGTCTCAATAGATCTTTAATCATATACAAGGAACATTAAAGCATACGTTAAATGCCATAAAGATTAAGTTTGGATCAAGTATAAAAGATGTCAAAAGGGTACATTTGCATTGGTGAGATTGATACTCACCCACACTGGCGAAACTGATAGCAACTAGTAAGATTGAAGAAAATGTAAAGGTCATTTCACTGAACACTTGGTGTGCACCACTTTAATATCAATTTGGTAGGGTTTAGGGGTACGTATAATAAAACTGAGGTTTCAAATTTCAAGCCCACAATCTAATGAACACAATGGCAATCTCAAATTAAGTATCATTGCAAGGAAATACAAGGAAAATATGGGTTGAAATCTAACAAATTTTCAAAGGAATACATATACATAGGTGCGGCCAAGCTAGGGAAATTGTCCAAATCAGTTTCTTAATTCAATAATAAGGTATATTTATGCATAATAATAAATATATAAGATTCATGTAAACCGTCGGTTCGATCAAAATCACTTTAGAACTTTAATTTGCTCAAAGTAGACAAATGTGATCTTCCTTGTCTTCCTTTGTTTCTACAACATATTTTTCATATATTTTAGGTTCAAATGGATGTAAATAGACATATTCTAATATTAAATTGAATTATGAATAAATTAGGTTTTGACATAATCACAAATTTAGGGTTTTCCATCAATTTCAATTCTTATATGCAATTAATCATTTAATTCATTCTATTTAACATTAATGGTGTTTAAATTATTGAAAGGAAGAAGAAAACTAACATTTTACCTTATTGTTCTTTAAGTGGCTGAAACCCTAGGATGGTTTTCTTCAATCTTTCACTTGTTTTCCTTTGATAAATTTGATGCAGGATAGGTTAATTTAATGTTTAATCATGTTTTCCTTGATTTCCTTTCAGTTTTCTTTGAGAAATTTTTGTGAAAGCCAGGGGGAAGATTTCGGAACAAGATGAAATGGAAGGAGGAAAAGGAAGAAATGGATGGGAAAATAGGAAATGAAAACTATTTATATTAATTAGGTTTTAGGTAATTAGAGTTTCACCCCTGGTACTTCAAGTAATATTGTTTTAACCCCGTAGCTTATAACTATCTATCTTTTTGTCCCACTTTAATTCTGATATAGTATTTCTTATATTCCTCCAGCTTATGATTCTATTGGTGCGTTTAAATATATGCATTTTCGAGCTCGTTCAATAGTTATGGCACCGAGGTGTCTGTTTACCAATTGATGTCAATTTTCTTTAACTTATCCAATCATGTACGTATGATATTTCTATGATGAAATGAAGTGTTTTTATGCTTAAATAAAATAATTTTAGGGTGTTATATAGTTGATTCATAATAAGACTTGTGTAAAGTTTTAAGAGTGATTATATGATTTGGATTTGTAAGATTGTAAGGGTTTTCAATTAAATTTGGAAATTGTTGTAAGGGGTTGATCTTCACTTATTAGAAAAGACTAGTAGTGGAGAAAACTCACAAGGAAGCCCTTAAGAATAGGACGTCAGTGTAAACACGTAAATTTATACCTTTAGGACATTCAACTGCATAATTAGACTTATGCAAGTTTAGGAGCAAGAGTCAAACTTTCCATTGAGCAGTCAGACTTATATAAACTTTGCAAAAATCCAAGGACTTTGGAAATTAAGCAAGAATAAAAAATGAATAAGAAATAACAAGAGCAGATGTAAATGGAACCTAAAATGGACTACAAATGAGAAAATGGGTTGTAAAGTAGTAAAGTGCATGCGGTTGTCGCAAGTTGTCTTTGCAAAACTTTAAAGGGCTCTGTGATTATTGTAAGCAAGCCTTCAGAACCGTAAAGCCCCCTTTGCTGAAGCTTGGTGTTGGTATATGTCTTTTCTTGCATTTTGAGTGCCATCCTATAATCGAAAGATTAGAGATCCTTCTTCCTCTCCTCAGCCTATAAATAGATCTTCCCCACAACCACTTCAACTCACCAATTATATGTTTATTGACAGTTGTTTTCTCATTCTTCTAATCTTCTCTCATTCTTCTCCCCATAAGAATTCTAAGGCTAATTTTTCTTTGGTTTTAATTACTCTAGTTTAGTCCTCTTTGAATTGAATAGGTATTTAAGTTGCTTTTTTTTAATTTTCTTTTTATTTCTAGTATAGTGGAGAAAGCACATCTTATTAAGGAACAATTAAAAATGATATTTAGTTTCCATAAGAGCTATACCGATCCTAAGAGAAGAAACCTCTAATTTATCATTGGTGATCATATATTCTTGAAGATTTCAATAATGAAAGGTGTTTTGAGATATGGAAAGAAAGATAAATTGTCTTCAAGGTACATTGGCCATTTAAGATATTGGATAGAGTCGGGAAAGTCTCTTAACTATTGGCATTATCTCCAAGTTTGGATAATGTGCATCCAATGTTTCATATCTCCATGCTTCACAAATATGTTTTAGATCCTTCCCATATATTTGTAACACCCTAGGAAATCTAAACATCTAAATGCCTAATAAAAACAAAAATGATCAAGTTGAAGACTAGTTTTAAACCTTAAGTAGTAATTAAACCTAGTGACAACAAAGCAATCAATTAAAAAACTTGAGTTAAATAGAGTTGTAATAGTTGTAGAATAGCTAGAATGGATGAGTAAAAAGAGATTGAATCTCTTGTAATAAGAAGTAAATAGGTAGATAAGGTTTAAAAGAAATGACATTGTAATACCCTCTATTTGCTTTGTATGTGTTCTGAGTTGTGTTGGAATTAAATTCCCTTTTTCTGAATGATTTTGTTTTGTTAAAATGTTGAATTTGACTTATTTTATGTTCTATCCTAAGTTCTATTAGAATGTTCTATTTATAATGTTTGAAGTGCAAATTGGAGGTATAGATATTATGAGATTATTGAGTTTTGTTTGATGATAGAAGTGAACTTGGTGGTTTTGAGGGTATTAAGTATTGTAGGGTCTATAAGTAAGCAGAGTATTGCAGCTCAGTTTTCATAATCTTAAAAAAAGAATTTGGAAAAGTGTTAAACATTAAAGTTGTAGAGATATGTCTCATCTATATTTTTGTAAAATATTTATGTAAAATTCTTTTTGGGTGAGGAGATATTCTTTCTCGACTGGGATTGGTTCAGTTAATTATTTCTACATATAGTCTGATGTTATTCTTTATTTTTGAGAACCTTATAGGCTGCTTGAGCCAAAAGTTTAAACATGAAAAATATCCATATATTGTTAGCTAGATGCCTGTAAATTTGTGAGTCAATTGGATACTTGCAACTCTAGAGAAAGGCAGTTAAGTCAGACCTGCCTAGATGGAACTTACAAAGAAGTAGGGCGAATTTGGAAAATTAGTCATAAATTGTATAGTTCTCTGTAATACCCTTTATTTGTATTGCTTGTGTTCTGTACTCTGATTGATTATTTTTGAATGGATTTGTTTGAGATGTGATAAATTCTAATTTTCTGTTTTGTTTTGTTTTTTACTAGTTAAGTTTGATAAAATGTGATTTGTTGAGTATAGATAGCTTTTAGAGAGAGAGTTTCATATGTTTAGTTGTGTTGGATAAGTTTTGGTTAAGTTAGGTTTGAGAGATGTTGAAATATACCTCATAGACTTCTTTCACGTGCATGAGTCAGTCTTCACGAGCGTGCAAAAAGTTCCTGTCAGAATTTCAGATTTTCATCATATTGCTTTCACATGCGTGATGTTCATCTTCATAGGTGTAAAAGGTCGATCTTCACGGGTGTGAGTCCTTCTTTCACGGGTGTAAAGTGTTGTGTTCTATATATATCTATTCATTTGTCACTTGTCTGAAAATTTCTCTTTTTTCTCTCTCTTCTTTATTTCTCATCCACCAAATCCTAAATCCGTCCCATTTGTGATTCTAGGACATTAGTTCCTACATTAATTCTCCATTGTAGAAGGGAAACACTTTGAGAAAGCTATTGGATTATTCTAAGTCAAGATTTCTTTAAAATCTCCATTTGAGGAGAAAGAGGTATTTTCTTCATATTTTAATTTCTGTTATAATTTGAAGTTATAGGTTGTTAGAATAGTTGTGTATGAGTTATATAGAGTATATTAAATGCATTAATGGCTATAGTTTTTTATTGTTGGAAGAATTAGGGGAAATGGTAAATAGTAATGTGAATAGTGTTAATTCTTCTATTCTTCCATAAATTTCTTAAGGAATGATTAAATTGAGTTTAAGAACTATTTAAATAAGCTTTAGAGTCTTTAATTACAAGAATTTTTTATAGATAATGTTGGGTAAGGAAAATTCTAATTTTGTGAAATTGTTAAGTTGATAATTAATTCCGAACATATATATGAAATTGAAATTGTTTCATTAATATTCATTCCGAACATATATATAAAATTGTTAAGTTGTAATTCTTGAACCAATGATATTTGTTATAAATATATTTTTGTTTCCATTGCTATGCTTTAGAGTTGGTATTGTTACCCATTTTTTTGGTACCAACTCTCTATTATAGTATAAACTTATTATTCTAGAAATGTGCTTGATTATAAGAATCCTTGTTATAAAAATTATATCTTAAACCTAGTATGAGTATAGTTAGAACGCCTTCCATATGAGGGAAAAAAATCATAAGACTGTGTGCACCAGTGACTCGACTAATAGAGTCAAAGTATCAGGGTCCTTCCTAGAAGGGACAAAATTTCTCTAGGCATGTGTTAGTACAAACACATATATTCTGTAAAGAGATCGTAGTACTTATGTTCTGTGATGGATGTCATTAGACTCCTGTTCCTAAACTCTGTATTCTGATACCCGATTTCTGATTCGGCTTTTGATATGTATATGACTTTTGATTATTATTATGAAATTCATTTATGATATATGTGTATAAGACAACATTTGAACCTCTGATCTGATTTTGAACCTCAGGTATAACATATGTATAATTCATTTAATTGAAGATTCATCCTCCTTCTGTTGTGATTTTTAGGTGCTAGAGTAGTTAGTCCATAGATCGAGAATAGAGCTTCTTGACTTCTTTCTCCAAGAAACTATTTGAAAGTACAGACTTTATTTATTTTGAATATATTTATTTGTTAATGATTGAGATGTAATTCTCTTAGAGCTCCATAATATTTGAATGGTCGTAATATTCTTTTGGGTTATCATTTGTTCATCTTGGATAGAGGACCTTATTTGCCTTTGATTCATGGTGAATAACTTGATTATATTTTGGGTGATATATTATAGGTTGATAATGTTTATGATTGTAGATGGTTATAGTTATTGTTTGTTATTGCAATAGGTTAGGTCAGTGTATTCTACGGGTTTTCGGTGGCCTTAAGCCTACCCATATCCTAGGATTAATGCATTTTGATTTTAGGATGTGACATTCTCATTTTAGGATCAATTTTGGATATATTAGACCCTTATGTCTAGTTTAAGTGAGAGGAAGAACCAAATCGTTTGTTATTCTATAGCTCAAAGGTGAAGCAGTTTAGTGCGAACTGCCAAAGAAGGTCTTCAGCTCAGCAATAACAACTGGAAGTGAACTTTGGAAATTATCCATAAATTGTATAATTTGCTTTATGGTCTGAATTTTGAATATGTTGGAGCCTTGGATGTCTAGTTTAAGTGAGAAAAAGAAGTGAACCATTTGGAGTTTTTTTAGCTCAAAGGTGACGTAGTTTAGTGCAAACTACTGAGGAAGGTTTTCTAGCTTCGTAATAGTAGTAGCACAGAGAAGCAGAGTAAATTTTAGAATTTCACCATAATTTTTGTAGTTTTTCTTTTTAACTGAATTTTTGATATGTTGGAATCCTACATGTATAATTTAAGTAGGAATAAACAACAAACCATTTAGACATTTGTTACTCAAGGGAGAGCCAGTTTAGTGAGTGCTACCATGTCATTTTTTAGTAATAGTAGTATGAGCAGTATACCTTCATTTTCTTCAGCTCGTAACTCAGTTATTTTCTTCTTTTCTTCTCCATTTCTTCATCTATCAAACTCTAAATTATTATATTTATTTTTTAAAGTATTAATACTCTAATTAATGCACTACTCTTGTAAATAAACACTTTAGGTGGCATCAACAATCTTTTTTCCAAACTAATCCTTCAAGATTTCCTCTTAGAAAGAATTAAGGTAAATTCTTCAAAACTTATATTTTATTGTTATATGTTGTTAGATAAGTTATTTATGAGTTGTAAGTAGTAAGTATTCACATTTATGGCTATTGATTATGGTTGGTTGGAGAATTAGGGCAAATTGATGAGTAGTATTGTGAATAATAATTTTATCTCTAAACCTCTATTTTTTCCCAAAGAATGATTATTATGAGTATGAAAATTATATCTTTAGACTTTAGAAAGTCTCTAAATATCAGAATTTGACAAGGATGATGTTGAGTAAGGAAAACACTAATTTTTTTTTTTATTGGAATTGTGTTTAGTTTTGTTTGTTACTTGAACTATGGGTTGATTTAGAGCTAGACTAAGAGTCTTTGAGCTTATAGTGGATTGGTTTTGCATTTCGGAGGTAAGTTATGCATATGTAATTTTGTGATAAGCTTAATTCTTTTAAAAAGCTTATCTTTACTTATATATATATGCATATGTGATCACTATTTCTTGGAATAATAATCTCTTCTAAATATATATATATCTATGAGTATATCTTAAATCATGAATTTATTTTATATATGAATATGAATTATGTCATTCGATTATAAGACCATATCAAGTCTATTGTTGATAATTTGAATATCTAAATTATGGACCCAAATATGAATTTATGTCAAAATGCCTTATCTCTGAGGGATAAATCATGGGACTGTGTGCACCAGTAACTCAATTGATAGAGTTAAATTTTTCAGGGTCATTCCTAAAGGGGATAAATTTTTTCTAGGTGTGTATTAGCGCAAACACATATACTTTGTATGGAGATTGCAGTACTCCTATTATGTTCTCTATTATTATGACATTTACATGCATATATATATATATATATATATGAGTGTGTGTGTTATGCCATTCCTTGCAGGTACCCTCTGATTCATGTCTTTGATGTGTATGTGAGCCTCTGTTTATTTCTATTATATCTAGATATAGATATTGCTTCCAAACCTCAGGTTTGATTCTAAACCATAGGTATGATATAGACATAATTCATTGAGTTGAAGGCTCACCCTTTTTCTATTATGGTTTTCAGGTGCTAGAGTTGTTAGTCTAGAGACTGAGGATAAAGCTTATTGACTTCCTTTCTCCAAGAAGCTAATCTAAGTGTACACTCTGGTTATTTTGGATTTTGATTATTATTTTGGGATTGTAATACTTTTAGAGCTCCATAATATTTTGGATGGTTTGTAATTATATTATGATGGATTATTTTAGGGTTGCCACTTATTCATTTTGGATAGAACAAGTGAATATATTTTTGGATGATTATATTACAGGTTGATGGTGATTATGATTATGGTTGAGAATGGTTATAGATGTTATTCTATTATTTGACATAGGTTATGTTTAGGGGTTTTATAGGTCTTTGGTAGCCTTAAGCCTACCTATACCCTAAGACCATCATATCTCTAGTTTTGGGATGTGACAAAGGTAGTATCAAAGCTTAGGTTTGAAGTTATAGATAATATATGGCAATTAGTATGATTAAGGAAATTATGGAGCATAGGAATCTTGTCTTGTTAATATTTTGTTAACCCTTGTTATGAATATGCGTTTTCACCTAACCTAAATCTAAATTGTTTGTTTATGTTATCAGTTCTGATATGCCTCCTAGACTAGGTTATGGTAGAGGCAAAGGATATGGTCATCCTAGGAGAGATGTTACTTCTGAGACCGATTCTATTGGCTGAATGAGGGATAATGAGGTTCCTCCAGTACCTGTATTGGATATGGGTCAGAGATTTGAGCAGTTGGAGCAGAATTATGAGATGATAGCTGAGTACATTGCTCAGCAGAGACAATAGGCTCCACCAGTATAGATGGCACCAGCTCCACTGCCACTTGCAGCACTAGTAGCTCCTCTTGTTTCTCCTTCTCAACCACCTTTAGTTTAGCAAATTGAGGTAGTATAATTTGAGAAATTTCTTAAGCTTAAGCCAACCAAGTACAATGGTGAGGTAGATCCTATTGAGTTCTTAGAAGAAGTGAAAGATAAAGCACAAATTCTAAGGGTTCCAAATAGGAGAGCTGTGGAATTTACAGGTCACCTTATAAAGGGTGATGTCTGTGACTAGTTCAAGAGAAGTATTTCTGGTTTGTTTAGAGGTAATGAGGATATTACCTGGGCTCATTTTAGAGAGTTTATATTGAAGGAGTTTCTTCCAAAATCAGTTAGAGAAACTAGAGCCTTAGACTTTGAGAGGCTTGTGAAGACTCCTGATATATCTGTATCTAAATATGCTAAATGGTTTAGTAATTTGAGTAAGTTTTCTCCAGCTCTAATGCCTGATGAGACAGCACAAATCCATCAGTTCAAGAGGGGATTGTTGACACCATTGTTCAAGATTCTGTCATTCCAGGAGTTTAATTCCTTTTCCACACTGGTGGATAAGGCAAGAGTTATAGAGAATAGAGAAATGGAAGCAAGGTCTGCCAGAGTGCAAAAAAAGAAGGCAAAGGTAGGAAGTTCATCCATATCGGATAAGGATGAGAGTGGTGAGAAGATTATGGGAATTTCTCTTCAGGTTGCACCATAGGTTTGTTCTGGGGGTCAGTAAGGTAGATCCCAACCGTGGCAGAATGTTTTGAGACCTACTACACATATGAGTTATAATACTTCCAATTATTCATCTTCTAGAGGTTCAGTTCCTCTTTATCCCACATGTGGGAAGAAGCATTCTAGGCAATGCTATAGGGAGATAAGTGTTTGATTTAGATGTGTTCAGCTGGGACACTTTAGAAAGGATTATCCCCAGACTTCTCAAATTGATAGGCCTCAGGCTTCCCAGTCTACAGTTCAGATGGATAGGGGAGGAGGTAGTGGTATTCAGTTTAGGGAAAGGAGGGTATAACTCGAGGTTAAGACATTGGTAAGGGTTCTGGTAAGATAGCAGGTGTCACAACCCCATCCTGGAATCATGACCGGCGCTAGGGAACGGGAAGGCGATATGCCACCGGAACCCGTAGCAAGCCTTACCTGAACATCAAAATATACTATATTCCACAAATGACATAACATAATATTAAATAAAGGTACATCCTCCAACAATATCATCCTAAAATATCACAATCTACATAGATATAACAAAAGTGGGGATTTATTCACCCACAACTGATATATTAATTATTACAATTAACTAACATACCGGTAATTACGGAAGTACTAAAA
>CANXYC010539880.1:0-29538 GCA_948193065.1 Aleurites moluccanus | reverse complement strand
GGCCAACCTATTGTGTTTTATTCCTAGGGTTAATGAATTATGATCACATCATATTTCCTTGACCCTTGGATCAATTAGGTTTTAATCTAACGGCTTAGATTAAAACATTAAGCCTAATGACAATAATGCCATTAATGAAAGGTCATAAAAAATATTCCTTTGACCTTGGACTTATTGATCATAATATTAACACAATCCAACGATCTTAATTTAATTAAATACATCACATGTAAGAAATTAAATTAAATAATTAATGTAATCATATTAAATTATTGTAAAAACTCCATAATTAAATATATGAATTAAATCTCATTTAATCATAATTTAATTAACCTTTTCATTTATTGTTTGAATAACTTCTATGCGTGTGACCTAATAGGTTTCCCAATTAAATGGCAACTTAAGTCCTTAATAATTTCCTTAAATTAATTTAGGAAATTCTTAAGTGGAATTCCTATTTTCAAAATAGGAAACTTTCATAAAAGGTAATCCTCGTCCATTAAGGATTATATGAATTAAACTCTTTTAATTCATAATCAATTCTCCAATTGAACCTTTCTAACTCAAGTAGATCATGAGCGGTATCTTGCCACACATTATGACCCTCAAGTAATTAGAATTTGCTAATGGTAAGCAGAAACCCTTACATATGGACAATATTGTGCTACTAGTCCCTTCAAGCCCTTTTACCTAGTTCAGTTTAATGTATGGACATTATGTTAACTCCACTAAGCTGGGTATACCACACTTAGCCCGAATAGCAGTTCCTTGTAATCCGAGCATTATTACTATCAAGATTTCTTTAGAGACTATCTCTAAGTACTATCCATTTTGGCCAAATATTTCCAGTAATGATATCATACAAGAGGCTTTAGGTAAAACCCTCATTCTAACAAGAGTTATGATATCCTTTGTTGACTACTTAAATATCTACGAGTGCCTCAAACTATACCTAATGTCCACCCTATGAGTAGACCCATTGGAAGAGCAAGGCATGGAATCAAAGTACAACATCTTTACTCTAGATCACTCTTAAACATCTCAAGCTTAAGGACATTTGCACATTTTCATGCAGAGATATGTCATTAACATTGTTTAGATTTTCATATGATTATCGCTTGCGATCACTTTGAAGTACTTACTACTCCTAGTAAGCATCCATATGCTATACTTAGACATCTTAATGTCAGCATCTTTATGAGATCAGATGACTTGATCAAATCAAATAGTATACATATGTGCTAGTCTTTCCGAATCAATAATGTCCAATCTCATTGATTCTATGACTTGGAAAATTTAGGTTAAAACATAATTACACATGATAAGCATCCCACTATCATGATCATATCATGAATGCCTTCATGCTATGTTTATACCATGAATTTTATTAAACAGTTATACAATATTATTCTAAACAATAATAAACACTGATTAATAAATAATGCCTTTTTAATAATATATCTTTAAAAACATCATTACAATCATTGTCTTTAGAGCACCTACACTAACACTGTCATTTTGTAATTTGTTTGTAAATATATTGTAGTTGGCTGTAACATACATCATAACATGCCATATCATTACTCATACTCCATAATATGTTATACATACATGTTCAAAAACTAACTAAACCGTACATGACCCATGGAGCAGCTAGATCATGAACATACAAAATTCACTGTATTTAAAATAATTACATTGTTACGAATACCATAGAAATCCATGGAGAATCCAAGGTTGGAATTCTGCCACCTATTTTGTACCTGGAAATGGGAAACAAGGAAATGAGTGAGTATATAAGATACTCAATGAATCTAATATGCATCGCCAACAAATGTAATTTGGATCATCAATAAAAGATAAGCAGAAGAAATAATAAAGACAGTCTGCTTATTAAAATCAGAATAAATAATCAAATACACGAAATGGCAGTAAGGTCAATATTCATATCAATAGAAGTATATAAGATGGGTAAGACAGATACAGGGTCATGAAACGCATAAAATATATGTAAAACATCTAATCAATCTCATATCAATATATATAAGACTTATCAGGTTTTATGGCTAGGACTGTAAACCCTTCCCAACTAGGGTATAATTATATAATGTGCACATTGCTGACAGTATGAACCCATTACACTGTCGCAACGGCAGCTCTATCAAACCACATCAGAGTCAATAAAGGTAAGAAACAAGTCATTAGATACCATTATACAACAATGGTATCACCAAGTATCCATATCTCAATATCAATCAATTCAAGTTGCAATTTAAACAATGGAATAACAATAACAAGTAGATATACAATGGCGATAGTTTGGCAATTAACAATGGAATGGAATATAGGTTAGTCATATATAAGCAAAAGGTTGGCACAATTAGCATGCCAATATCACTGGCGATGATGGCATTCAAATGGTAGGCTTATGGATGAACAAGTGATAGGCCTATGACAAAATGAACTAGATATTTCATCAAACACTTGGTGTGCAACACAGAATTGACAATTTGACATGGTTATGGTGCAACTCCAACATTGCCCCAATATTCACAAACAACTCACAAACAAAGCAATACAATAGGCATTGATTAACCAATAAATAACATCATATAATGGATCAAATATGGTATAGAAATTAAATGAAATACAAAGCAAAACTTAAGGCATGAATAGTACCATAGGGTTCGGCCAAAACAAGGATTTCATGGATGGTTTCCAATGGTCAATATAAGGTATTAGACATGTTATTTGATGATATTAAGATCACCTAGCACTTCAAATAGCCTTGGAAAATTGATTTTCCACCTATTGCTTCAAAGGAGGCAAAACTCACAACTATGGTAATCTTGATTTTCTATAACAAACCAACCACAAATTATTCATCCATTAGCCACCAATTAATATATTCTAAGCTTAATTAACATATACCAATACAAAATCAAATGGCTAAAACAAAAAACTTAGGCTAGGGTTTTAAATTTAGGGAAAAGTGTTCAAATGAATCAATTGATGCAATCAAACACAAAACCCATCTAATTCATCATCTAAATCATCTAAATCAAACATAAAACTAAACAAATCAACATTTTACCTCAAATGGATGAAGTACCCGAAATCTTCAAGTAATTGATTCTTGAAAGTCTTTGATTTTTCAAGCAAATCAAAGATAGAAAACAAGAAATCAAAGGTTGAATTTAAGTTTTCTTTAGACTTTTCTTAAGAAAGACATGAAAATGGTGGAGGAAATTGAAGAGCATGGTTCGGCCAACAAGGAGAAGGAAGAAGGAGATGAAGAAAAATGGCTAAGGCATGCTTATATACTAAGTCATTAATGGCAAATTCTATTTTGGTCCTTAAACTATCAAATAATCATACTTTAGCCCCAACTTCTTCTGTAATTTATTCTGACAATTCTGTTGAGAATTGGATTTCAAAGTGGGGATTCAAAAGGCTTATTGTTATTTATACTTTATTATAAAATAGTTTCAGAGCTATTCTGAAACTCAGACAGACCACTTTCTACTATACCTTTCAAAGTTCCATTTATTTATAATTTTTCTATCACATACTTTTTCAGTATTCCTAAACATTTTTCACCTCTTTCTTTTTACCATAATTACACATGCATATATATGATCCTTTACTTCTTGGTCAAAATTAGAAATTCATCTGTCGATCAGACTGCTAACTTCTCGGCAGTGTTTTCGACACTGACTATTTCCAGAAAAGTTATCTCTTTTGCATTCTAACTGTGTCTATAAAATTATTTCTAGACATTTCGATGATTTCAAACCAGTAACTAAGAACAATAACATGCATTAAAGATAAGCCTTTCTAGGGTATTACACTAAATCTCAACAGAATTGTCATAATAAATTACAGAAGAAGTTGGGGTCAAAGTCCAATTTATGAAAAGTTTAAGGACCTAAATATAATTTGCCAATTTTAACTTAGTATATAAGCATGCCTTAAGAAAATTTTGGCCATCTTCTTCTTCTTCCATAGCTTGGCCAAAATCATCTTCCATTCTCCCACCCAAATTCAAGCTTATTTTTCTTAAGGAAACTTGATTCCAACCTTGTTTCTTCCACCATTTCTCAGCTTGAATCACAAAAGAAATCAAGGAATAATTGGAAAGGGAATTCGGGTGGATCATCCATTAGAGCTAACAAAGTGATTTGTTTATTTTAATGAATGATTTAGGAGTATTAGATGATGAATTAGATGGGTTTAGTGTTTAATTGTATCAATTGAAGCATTTGGTAACTTTTCCCTAATTTGAAACCCTAAACCTAAGTTGTATGATTTGGATATTTGATTTTATGTTAGTTTATGTTAATTAAGCTTAGAATATGTTAATTGGAAGCTAATATATGGATTATTTATGGTTGGTTTGATGTAGATAATCAAATTGAGGAAGATTGCCATTTGTGCCTACTTTGAGGAATTTGGTGGCAAATCAATTTTGGTGGCTTGTTTGGAGTGATAGGTGAGTTTAATATGCATAATTTAACATGTCCTAATCATTGAAATGTTGATTGGAAACCATCCATGAAATCACCTTGTTGGCCAAATGCTTCATCACTATTCACTCCTTTGATTTTTGCTTGTTTTTCCTTTGGAATTCTAAGACTATTTGATCTTTTAATTGTTGTTTGTTGTTGGATATCTATTGCTTATTGAAATGCCTACATTGTGAGTTGTTGTTGATTATTAGGGCAATGTTGGAGTTGCACCCAAACTATGTCAATTTGTCCATTCATTGTTGCACACCATATGTTTGACAAAATGCCTAGTTCATTTTGCCATAGGCCTATCACTTGTTTCATCCATAGGCCAACCATTTGAATGTCATTATCGCTAGCGACATTGGCATGTCAATTGTGCCAACCTTTTGTTCATGTATGACCAACCTATGTTTCATCCCATTGTTAATTGCCAAACCTATCGCTATTGTATATCTACTTATTATTGTTAATCCATTGTTTAAATTGCAATTGGATTTGATTGATCTTGAGTTATTGATACTTGATGATACCATTGTTGTGTAATGGTATCTATTGACTTGTTCTATACTTATATGGCTCAGATGTGATTTGACAGAGCTGCCGCTCTGACAGGGTAGTGGGTACATACTGTCGGTAATGTGCACATTGTATAATGATACCCTAGCTGGGAAGGGTTAATAGTCTTAGCCATAAGACCTGATTAGTCTTATGTTTACTGATACATGTGATATGAGTTTCATGGCCCTATATCTGTTTTATCCATGTGATATAGTTTTTCATTGACTTGATTATTACTTCTACAGTCATCTACTGTAACTTGATTCTATATTCTAATATTATTGATCAGACTGATATTATTATTTCATCTGCTTATCCTCTATTGATATATCAGTTCATGTTTATTATCGATGCATATTAGATTCACTGAGTATCTTATATACTCACCCTTTCATTGTTTCCCCTTTCCAGGTGCAGAGTAGGTAGGCAAATTCCCGACTGTTGCTTTCTCAGGAATTCTATAGTGTCTGATAACAGTGTAATTTAATTTAAACACTATATTTTATATGTATATATTTTAGTAGCTCCATGGGTTGTATGATGGCATAGTTAGAATATATATATGTCTGTATGGCATAATATGGAGTATAATTAATGTTATGGCATGAGATGATGGTTATTACAGCCAATTACAGTATAAATAACAGATAGATTACAGAATGCCAGAATGAATAGTAACTAAGTAAATGATAAATAAATTGATAGTAATTGATGATTGTATGTGATACTGGTTCTACGAGCGTCGGTCACCTCTGTCATCTCCTGTATCCTAAGACCGTTGCGTCCCAAAATCGGGACATGATAGAGGTAGTATCAGAGCTTAAGTTATAGAGGAATAGTAAAAAGGTACAGTATGGGCAGAGTTAAGTAAACCATTGAGTATTGAAATTTCCTGTATCATTTTTTGTTGTATTCATCAAGTATGTATAATTATTCTGCATTTCTGTAATGTACTGAGTATGCTGTTCTACTTTTTGACAGTCGACAGAGATGTTCGACGACAGAGACAAGGATACTAAAGAGGCAGAGGTAGCCTCTAATGAGTCTTTTGTCAGAGAGTTTTTAGAGGGACCGTCCAGATCCTAACGAACTACAGAGGAGACAGAGAGGAGTGATGACCACTGGAGGATGGAGATGATGCAGGGGATAATGGAGTTATGTCGAGAATTAGCAAAATTGAGGTGGGAATGACAGAATATGTCATCACCACCAGTACCGGTTCTTGTTGCTCCTACAGTTCTTGCTCCAACTCCTGTGCAACTAGCTATAGTTCCTGATGAGCCTGCTGTACAGGGAGCCTACCGAGTTATTGATGAGGGCGAAGTATCTATGTTTAGATTTCTGAAGCTTAATCTGCCAGAGTTCAGGAGTGACACAGGTGATGAACGGATTGACTTCCTTGAGCTGGTTGAGAAGGTAGTTAAGAGACTACCTTATTTAGATATCAGAGTAGTTGAGATAGTGGGTTTGTTACTGAAAGGGAAAGCCTAGACTTGGTTTTCTCGACTTATGGAGCCTAAATTATATGGTGATCATCCTCCTATTTGGGTAGAGTTTAGACAGGGGCTGATTGATGAGTTTTTTATAGAAGGGGTGAAAACCAGGAATTTGATACAGTTTGAGCAGCTTGAGCAGGGTAGTAGGACAGCGGAGGAGTATACTGAGGAGTTTATTAGATTGAGCAGATATGCTATACAGATTGCTCCTACTGAGGTAGATTTGATCAGCAAGTTCAGGAGGGGTTTGCATGCCTCACTCATAATGCCTTACTTGCTACAGAGTTCACATCTTTGACTACTATTATTGACAAGGCCAATCAAATGGAGGAAAAGTACAAGTCAGAGAGAGCTAAGAGGGATTAGAAAAGGAAGGGAGGACTCAAATCACAGGGTAGGAAAGGTGAGAGTAGCTCCCAGCCTAGACAGATTGAGCCAGTGCCTAGGTTTGATCAGAGACCTCCGTTTGGCAGTCAGAGGAGGAGGACACAAAGTAGGGGACCATCAGTACAGTCAGCACCAATTTATTCATAGGGTTCTTCTAGACCTACTACACAGATGCCCAATGTGTTGATTTGTAGTTTTTGTGGTAGAAGGCACGTAGGGGAATGTTGACGACATACAGGTGCCTACTTGAAATATGGGTAGTATGGTCATTTCATTAGCAGATGTCCTTTATGGGGTCATCAGCAGCTATCTGCTACAGTGTCCCAGCTTATTGTTCAGATGAGTCAGAATGTTACTAGAGAGGCTCCTAGTAGGGGCAGAGGTAGAGGTCAGGCACCGAGTAGCAGTTAGGCCCCGCAAGCAAAGGTCAGGGGCGAGTTTTTGTAATGAACACTCAAGAGCCTTAGAGATCTAATAATGTAGTTACATGTACTATTTTAATACAGAATGAGATTGATGATGCATTGTTTGACTTTGGTGCTATACATTCATTTGTTTCATCACTGTTTGCACCTAAGTTGAATAAAGAGGGGCAGTTATTGAGTGTGCCACTAGAGATAGCTACACCTATAGGGAAGAGTGTATAAGTGAATTATTATTACCTAGGTTGTGTGATTGAGATTGATGATAATATTTTGCGTGTTGATTTGATAGAATTGCCCGTGTTAGAGCTTGATGTGATACTTGGTATGGATTGGCTAACGACACATCATGTAGTTATTGATTGTTATGAGAAGAGGGTTAAATTTTAGCCTGAGGGGCAACCGGAGTTTGAATTCCAGGGTGATCGATGAGAATCTAGAATCAATTTTGTTTCTGCTATTCAGGCTAGAAGGATGATAGGAAAGGGTTGTTTAGCATACCTAGTTCATGTGATAGATGTGCAGAAGACTTCAGTAGGGATTAATCAGATACCAGTAGTTCAGGAATTTCCTAATGTCTTTCCTAATAAATTGCCAGGATTACCCCTGGACAGGGAGATAGAATTTGAGATTGAGGTGTATTCAAGCACCAATCCGATATCCATTCCTCCATACAGAATGGCATCAGCAAAATTGAAAGAGTTAAAGGTGCAATTGAGGTGTATTCAGGCACCGATCCGATATCTATTCCTCCATATAGAATGGCACCAGCAGAATTGAAAGAGTTAATGGTGCAATTTTAGGAGTTATTGGATAAAGGATTTATTAGACCAAGCAGTTCTCCGTGGGGGTGCTCCAGTGCTATTTGTGAAAAAGAAGGATGGCTCTCTAAGGATGTGTATTGATTACAGGTAGCTGAATAAGGTAACAGTGAAGAATAAATATTTGTTGCCTTGGATAGATGATCTATTTGATTAGTTGCAGGGTGCCAGTCATTTCTCAAAGATTGATTTGAGATCTAGGTATCACCAATTGAGAATCAAGAAGGGAGATGTACCCAAGACTGCTTTCAGGACCCGATATGGACATTATAAGTTTCTGGTATTACCATTCGGGTTGACTAATGCATCGGTTGCATTTATGGATCTGATGAACAGGGTATTTAAGCCATTTTTGGATAAGTTTGTCATAATGTTTATAGATGAAATTCTTATCTATTCCAGGAGTGAGGAAGAGCATTCAGAGCATCTGAGGATTGTATTGCAGACACTTCGAGAGCATCAGCTGTATGCTAAGTTGTCTAAATGTCAATTATGGCTAACTGAAGTATGCTTCTTAGGACATGTGGTTTGTAAAGATGGTATTAAAGTAGATCCTCATAAAGTTGAAGCAGTTGCAAATTGGCCTCAGCCTACCAGTGTTTCTGAGATCCGTAGTTTCCTTGGAATGGTCGGATACTACAGGCCGTTTGTGAAGGATTTTTCCAGAATTGCTGCTCCATTGACTAAGCTAACTCGGAAATAAGAGAGGTATCAGTGGACGGATGAGTGTGAGAGTAGTTTTCAGACTTTGAAGTCTTGCCTCATGAGTGCTCCAGTATTAGCATTGCCATCAGAGGATGAGAAGTTTATAGTGTACTGTGATGCTTCCCGAGTTGGATTGGCATGTGTTCTGATGCAGAATCAAAGAGTGATTACTTATGCTTCTCGGCAGTTAAAGAAGCATGAGATGAACTATACGACTCATAATTTAGAGATGGCAGCAGTAGTGTTTGCACTAAAGATCTGGAGACATTATTTGTATAGGTCTAAATGTGAGATATATACTGATCATAAGAGTTTGCAGTATACACTTCAGTTGAAGGATCTGAACCTCTGACAATGCAGATGGGTTGAACTGCTTAAGGATTATGATTGTGAGATCATTTACCATCCAAGTAAGGCTAATGTAGTAGCAAATACACTGAGCCAGAAGTCTATGGGCAGTCTAGCTCACATCTCATTTTCCAGAAGACCGTTGATCCGTGAGATGAAAGAATTAGCTGATATGGGTGTAGAGTTAGATTTGGATCCCAGGATTGTAACCAGGCTTTGATAGCCCAATTTCGGGTTAAGCCATGGTTGATTGATGATATTAAGGTGGCACAAGATAGGGATCCATATCTTATGAAGCTAAAGGGAGATGTACATAATGACTAAACATCAGAGTTTACAGTAGAGAACAATGTACTGAAGTGTGGAAAGTGGATATGTTTACTCGATATTGATGGGATGCGAGATAAGATTATGAGAGAGGCTAATTATTTTTCATATAGTATACATCTAGGAATTACCAAGATGTACCATGATCTGAAGGATGTTTATTGGTGGCCTGGTATGAAGAGGGATGTAGCTCGATTTGTTTCTTCTTACTTAGCCTGTCAGCAGGTTAAGTTTGAGCATCAGAAGCAGTCTGGTTTGCTTCAGGAGATAAAGTTGTCAGAGTGGAAATAGGAGCATATTACTATGGATTTTGTAGTCGGTTTACCGAGGACTACACGGGGTTATGACTCCATATGGGTTATTGTAGATTGATTAACAAAGTCTACTCATTTTCTGGAAGTGAAGACTAGTTACTCAGCAGCTCAGTATGCATAGCTTTATGTTGATAAGATTGTACGGCTTCATAGAGTGCCATTGATGATTATATCAGGTAGGAGTACACAGTTTACTTCTCGATTTTAGCATAAGTTCTAGGAGACTAGAGGTACTCAGTTACGGTTCCATACAACTTTCCATTCACAGACAAATGGACAATCAGAGAGGACCATCCAAACATTGGAAGATATATTGCGGTTATGTGTTCTGGATTTTAAAGGTAACTAGGATCAGTATCTACTGCTGATTGAGTTCTCCTACAATAATAGTTACCATTCTACTATCGGAATAGATCCATATGAAGTACTGTATGGTAGGAAATGCAGATCTCTAGTATGTTAGGTAGAATCAGGTGAGAAACAATTGGAAGGCCCAAAGTTGATAAAGGAGACAATGGAAAAGGTGCCTATCATTAAAGAATGAATGAAGACTACTTTCAGCAAACAAAAGAATTATGCAGATCCGAAGTGGAAAGATGTTCACTTTGCAGTTGGTGACCACGTTTTCCTTAAAATCTCACAAATGAGAGGTGTTATGAGATTTGGGAAGAAAGGCAAGTTGTCACCAAGATATGTGAGACCATTTGAGATTTTATAGAAGATTGGCAATGTGGTGTACAGGTTGGCTCTTCCATATAATTTGAGCCACGTTCATCCAATACTCCATATTTCTATGTTGTGGAAATATGTATATGATCCATCGCATGTATTGGAGGTACAATATATTGAGGTTAACAAAAACTTATCATATGAGGAGCTACCATTGGAGATTATTGATCGACAAGTCAGACAGCTGTGGAATAAGGAAATCCCAATGGTAAAAGTGCTTTGCAGGAATCAGACGATGAAGGAGTATACATGGGAGAGCGAGCATGATAAGGACAAATATTCATTCTTGTTCCGACATTGAGGTATGTATTTATTTTAAATTCGAGGACGAATTTATTTTAAGGGGGTAGAATGTAATACCCTAGAAAAGTGTCACGACCCATTTCCGGATCGCAACGGTCCTAGGATGCGGGAGATGCCAATGGCGACCGGCACACGTAGAACCCAGTATTACATGCACAATCTATAACCATCTATTAATTATTCATTTTACTTAATTACCATTCATTTTGTAATTCAATCTGTAATATAGTATTATGGGCAGTAACAATCATCATCACATATCATATTAGTATTATATATCATAAAAATCATTATATATATACACAAATACATGTTCATATCATAACTAACCCATCCATACCCCATGGAGCAGCTAGATTATGAACACCAAAAATTAAAGAATTTAAAATAATTACATAGATGGACAGTACACAGAAATCCACTAGATGTCTGAAGATGGGATTCTGCAGTCTACTCTTTCCCTGAAATGGATAAACATAGCAAAGAGTGAGTATTTAAGATACTCGATGAATCTATATGCATCGCCAATCAATATAATGGTTAACAGATGGAACAATGATGTCAATAGCTCAATGTGAACAATTTACAGAATTAATAACAAAAGGTGATAGAATAGTCAATAAGTATATCATAAGCTCAATATAATATGGCAAGACAGATAAAGGGATGGACTATATATAATTATACAGTCTCTAGTAGTATCAGTACGGACTATATGTGAACATACAGTCTTCAGTAATGTCAATATCAATAAGCATAAGACTGATCAGGTTTATGGCCAGGACCATAACCCTTCCCAGCTAGGGTATCAGTAATACAATGTGCACATTGCAGACAATATATTCCCACTACCCTGTCGAAGCGGTAGCTCTATCAAGCCACATTAGGATCAATATAAGATTAAACATATCAATAGACAACACTATGCAATAATGGTATCCTCAACATCAATAAGCTCAATATTAGTCAAATCATTTAGCAATAGAATCAATGGCATTGCAGTATATGATATACAATCAATGACAATTGGTTTGATAAACAACAAAGGTATAGAACAAAGTTTGGCTAGACAAAGGAAATCAGTAGGCCAATTGGCATGCCAATGTCACTGGTGACGATGGCATTTAAATGGTAGGCCTATGGAAGACAAAACAATAGGCCAAAGGTAAAAAAAAAACTAGGCATTTTATCAAACGCTTAGTGGGCAATATTGAATGGGCAAATTGGCTAGGTTTTGGTGCAATGTTATCAAAGCCCATTCAACCAACATTCAATCCATATTGTCAACAACACAATAGGTATCAAATATACAATAATAAACAACATGAAATAGATCAAAATGGCTAAGGAAACATGAAGAAAACCAAGCAAAAATACAAAGGAGGAATAGTGACAATAGGTTCGGCCAAATAGGGGCTTTCACATATGGTTTCCAATCAACATTTTAAGGATATAGGCATGTTAAATAATGTATATAGAACTCACCTAAGGCTTCCAATTGCTTTGGAAAATTAATTTCCACTAATTTCCTTCAAAAGAAGCAATAGGCATAACTTGTGTAATCTTTGTTTTCTGCACCAAAATGACCATCAATTAATCATCTAATAGCCTCCAATTAACATATTCTAAGATCAATTAATACAACCTAATACCAATTAACATAGCTAAGGCACACAACTTCAATTAGGTTTAACTAATTAGGGATTTCTATCCAAATGCATTAATTGATGCAATCTAACCTAAAACACATTCAATTCATCATCAAATTCATCTAAAACAACTATAAAAACAAACTAACTAAATCCTTACCTTAAATGGAGATTCTAGCCGAAACCTTTAAGGAGTTGATTCTTGAATTCCTTTGATTTTCCAAGCAAAATAAGGTTGGAAAATGGAAGAACAAGTTTGATTTGTAAGTTTTCTTTGTTTTTTCTTCAAGGAAAAGCATGAAAATGGTGGAGGAAATTGAAGAGTATGGTTCGGCCAATAAGGAGAATGAAGAAGAAGATGAAGAAAAATGGTTGAGGCATGCTTATATATTAAGTCAAGATTAGCTAATTCCATTTTAGTCCAAGATGAAGAAAAATGGTTGAGGCATGCTTATATATTAAGTCAAGATTAGCTAATTCCATTTTAGTCCTTAAACTTTCAAGTAATTATACTTTGACCCTAACTTTTTCGGTAATTTATTCTGACAATTCTGTCGAGATTTAGATTTCAAAGTAGGGAATCATAAGGCTTATTTTAATTTGTACTTATTTTAAAAAAAAAGTTTTAGAGTCATTTTGAAATCCATATAGACTTATTTCCACTATTCTCCTCGAAGTTCCATTTATTTACGATTTTGCTATCACTTACTTTTTCAGTGTTCCTAAATATTTTTCACCTCGTTCTTTTCACCATAATTACACATGCATATGTATGGTCATTTATCCCTTGGTCAGAATCAGAAATTCATCTGTTGACCGGACTGCTATTTTCTCGGCAGTGTTTTCGACATTGACAATTTCTGGAAAAGTATCTCATTTGCATTCTAACTGTGTCTCTAAAATTATTTCTAGTCATTTCAATGATTTCAAATCATAAACTGAGAACTATATCATGTATTTAAGATAGGGTTGCCTAGGGTATTACATTCTATCCCCCTTTAAATAAATTCGTCATCGAATTTAAATTAAACATATACCTCATTGATGGAATAGGAATGAATATTTGTCCTTCATCTCTTGCTCGCTCTCGCAAGTGCACTCTTCCATCGACTGATTCCTCCAGAGCACTTTCACCATTGGGATTTCTTTATTCTGCAATTTCCTGACTTGTTGATCAACTATCTCCACTGAAAGCTCCTCATATGAAAAATCCTCGTTAACCTCAACATCTTGTATCTCCAATATATGTGATGGGTCCGATATATGCTTCTGTAGCATAGAGATGTGGAATACCGGATGAACATGGCTCAAATTAAGTGGAAGAGCCAATCTATAGGCCACAATGACAATCTTCTCAAGAATCTTAAATGGACATATAAATCTTGGTGACAACTTCCCTTTCTTCCCAAATCTCATAATACCTCTCATTGGTGAGATCTTAAGGAAGATATGATCACCAACTGTAAAATGTACATCCTTCTGCTTCGGATCAGTATAACTTTTCTACCTGCTGAAAGCGGTCTTCATCCGATCTCTAATCATTGGCACCTTTTCCATTGTTTCTTTAATCAACTCTGGCCCCTCTAACTGCTTCTCCCTTGGTTCCACCCAGCATAGTGGTGATCTACACTTCCCACCATATAGTGCTTCATATGGAGCCATTCCAATAGAAGATTGATAACTATTATTGTAGGAGAATTCAATCAAGGGCAGATATTGATCCCAGTTACCTTTAAAATCCAGAACACACAACCGAAGCATATCTTCCAAAGTTTGGATTGTCCTCTCTGTCCATCGGTATGTGGATGGAAAGCAGTACTGAACCGTAACTGAGTACCCATAGCCTCTTGAAACTTCTGCCAAAATCGAGAAGTAAAATGTGTATCTCTATCTGAGATGATCATCAATGGAACTCCATGAAGTCGCACAATTTTGTCCACATACAACTGTGCATACTGAGCTGCAGAATAGTTGGTCTTAACTTCCAAGAAATGAGCAGACTTCGTCAATCGATCTACAATAACCCATATGGAGTCATAATACCATGTAGTCCTCGGTAAACCGACTATAAAATCCATAGTAACCTGCTCCCATTTCCACTCTGGCAACTCGATCTCCTAAAGTAAATCTGATGGTTTCTGATGCTCAAACTTAACCTGTTGACAGACTAAGCATTTAGAGAAAAACTGAGCTACATCTCTCTTCAGACTAGGCCACCAATATACATCCCTCAAATCATGATACATCTTAGTAATCCCTGGATGTATACTGTATGATGAATAGTGAGCCTCTCTCATAATCCGATCTTGCAGCCCATCAATATCAGATACACATATCCGCTTTCCACACTTCAATACATCATCTTCCACTGTAAATTCTGACATCTTGCCATTCTGTACATCTCCCTTAAGCTTCAGTCGATATGGATCCCTATTTTCTGCCACCTTAATATCATCAATCAACAGTGAATTAACCCGAAATTTGGGCTATCAGAGCCTGGTTACGATCCTAAGATCCCAAATCCAACTCCATACCCATATCAACTAACTCACCCATCTCACAGATCAATGGTCTCCTGATAATTAAGATGTGAGCTAGACTACCCATAGACTTTTGGCTCAATGCATTAGCTACTACATTAGCTTTTCCCAGATGGTAAAGGATTTCACAATCATAATCCTTAAGCAACTCAACCCATCTATGCTGCCGGAGGTTTAGATCCTTCTGCTGAAATATGTACTGCAAACTCTTATGATCAGTATATATCTCACATTTAGACCCATACAAATAATACCCCCAAATCTTCAATGCAAACACCACAGCCACCATCTCTAAGTCATGAGTCGGATAGTTCACTTCATGCTTCTTTAATTGCCAAGAAGCATAAGCAATTACTCTCTGATTCTGCATCAATACACACCCCAAACCAACTCGGGAAGCATCACAATACACAGTAAATTTCTCTCCCTCTAATGGCAATGCTAACACTGGAGCACTCGTGAGGCAAGACTTCAAAGTCTGGAAACTGTGCTCACATTCATCAGTCCACAGATAACGCTTTTGTTTCCTCATCAACTTAGTCAACGGAACTGCAATCCTGAAGAAATCTTTCACAAACCTCCTGTAATACCCTGCTATACCCAGAAAACTGCAAACTTTAGAAACACTGGTAGGCTGAGGCCAATTCACAACTGCTTCAATCTTCTGAGGATCCACCTTAATACCATCCTTACAAATCACATGCCCTAGAAAACACACTTTGGTTAGCTACAACTGGCATTTAGATAACTTAGCATACAACTGATGCTCTCGAAGTGTCTGCAATACAATCCTCAAATGCTCCATATGCTTCTCCTCACTCCTAGAGTAGATAAGAATATCATCAATGAATATAATGACAAACTTATCCAAAAATGACCTGAACACCCTGTTCATCAGATCTATAAATGCAACCGGTGCATTGGTTAACCCGAATGGCAACACCAAGAACTCATAATGCCCATATCGGGTCCTGAAAGCAGTCTTAGGTACATTACCCTTCTTAATATTCAACTAGTGATGCCCATACCTCAGATCAATCTTTGAAAAATGGCTAGCACCCTGTAGCTGATCAAACAAGTCATCTATCCATGGCAACAGATACTTGTTCTTCACTGTCACCTTGTTCAGCTCCCTATAGTCTATACACATCCTCAAAGAGTCATCTTTCTTCTTTACAAATAATACCGGAGCACCCCACGGAGAACTACTCGGTCTAATGAACCCTCTTACTAGTAACTCCTGTAACTGTACCTTCAACTCTTTCAATTCAGCTGGTGCCATTATGTATGGAGGAATGTATATAGGATCAATGCCTGCATGCACCTCAATGTCAAACTCAATCTCCCTATCTGGGAGTAATCCTGGCAACTCCTCAGGAAATACATCAGGAAACTCCTGAACCACCGGTATCTGATTAAGCTCTACAGAAGATTTCCGCACATCTATCACATGAGCTAAATAGGCTGACCAACCTTTCCCAATCATCCTCCTAGCTTGGATAGCAGAAACCAGATTAACTCTGAACTCCCATATGTCACCTTGAAACTCAAACTCCGGTTGCCCTTCAGGCTGAAACCTGACCTTCTTTTGATAACAATCAATAACTGCCCGATGCCTCGTAAGCCAATCCATACCCAAAATAACATCTAGATCTAACACTGGCAGTTCAATCAAATCAGCACACAATATGTTATCATTAATTTAAATCACACAGTCAGGATAATAATAGTCCACATCAACACTCTCACCCATTAGGGTAGCAATCACTAAAGGAACATGCAATAATTTCCTTTCCTTATTCAATTTAGGTGCAAAGTGTGGTGACACAAAGGAATGAGTAGCACCATAATCAAATAAGGCATCTGCAATATCATTCTGAATTAAGATAATACCTGTGACCACGTTGTCTGATCTTTGTGCCTCCTGGGTATTAAATACAAATACTCTGCCCTGACCCCTACTCGCTGGGGCCTGACTACTGCTGGGAGCCTGTCCTCCTCTGCCTCTGCCTCGACTTGAAGCCTCTCTGCCCATATTCTGACTCATCTATACCATCGACTGAGATACCGTAGCTGATGGCTGCTGCTCACCCCTCAAAGGTCATCTGTTAGCATAGTTACCATGTTGTTCACATCTCAGGAAAGCAACCGACTGACGCCAACACTCCCCTCCATGCCTCCGACCACAGAACCCACAAATAGGTACACTAGGAGTATATACAACTGGTCTCGAAGAACCCTATGAATAAGCAGGTGCTTACTGTACCACTGGTGGTCCCCTACTTTGAATTCTCCTCCTCTGACTACTAGATGTAGGTCGCTGATCAAATCGGGGTACTAGCTCTGCCTGCCTAGGCTAGGAGCTGCTCTGCCCCCTCCTAATCTGAGCTCATGGACCTCCTTTCCTCTTCTGGTCCCTTTTTGCCCTCTCTGTCTTATACTTCTCTTCCATTTGTGTAGCCTTATCAATAACTGTAGTCAGAGAAGTGAATTATGTAGCCAACACAACCTTATGAAGTGCAACATGTAACCCTCTTCTAAACCTGCTTATTAGATCTGCTTCAGTAGGAACAATATGAGTAGCATACCTACTCAGCCTGATGAACTCCTCGGCATACTCCTCTACTAATCTGTTACCCTGTTCTAACTGCTCAAACTGAATCAGGTTACCGGTCTTCACCCCCTCAGTAATGAACTCATCTATCAAACCCTGTCGAAACTCAACCCATGAGGGTGGATGCTCACCATATAGCCTGGGCTCCATCCTCCTCGAAAACCAAGTCCAAGCCTTCTCTTTCAGTAGCAATCCAACCAACTCAACAACTCTAAGCTTAAAACAAGGTAGTCTCCTAACTACCTTTTCTACCTCTTCCAGGAAATCCACTGGATCACTGCCTTTATCTCCCCTGAACTCTGGCAGGTATAGCTTCAGAAAGCTAAATATGGATACAACATCCTCCTCAATAACTCTATGGCCTCCCTATACAGCAGGCTCCCCAGGAACCCCTACTGGCTGCACAGGAGCCGGTGCAAATGGTACTACTTTTGGTGCCACTGGTGAAGCACTGCTACTAGAACTAGTGGTGGCGGTACATTTTGACGTTCCCACCTCAAATCTGCTAAATCCCTGCATAACTCCATCAATCCCCTTATCATGTCAACTCTACAGGGATCATCGCCCCTCTCTATATCCTCTGTAGTTCGTTAGAATATAGACAGACCCTCTGAAATTGAGAACTCTCTGACCAAAGACTCATTAGAGGCTACCTCTACCTCCCTAGTATCTTTGTCCCTATCGCCAGACATCTCTGTAATCTATAGAAAAAATAGAAAATGCACTCAGTATATCACAGAAACATAGAATACTAATATATAATAGATGATAACAGCAAAAGAATATAATGGAAATCCTATGCTCCATGGTTTACTTAATTCTACCCCATTTTGTATTTAGTCACTATTCCTCTGTAATTTAGGAACTATTCATCTGTAACCTAGAACTCCGATGTCTGTAACCTAGTGCTCTAATACCACCTCTGTCATGACCCATTTTTGGATCGCGACGGTCCTAGGATGCGGGAGATGCGAATGGCGACCGGCACCCGTAGACCCAGTATCACATACACAATCTATAACCATTTATTAATTATTCATTTTATTTAATTACCATTCATTCTATAATTCTTTCTGTAATCTAGTATAATGGGCTGTAACAATCATCATCACATATCATATTAGTATTATATATCATAAACATCATTATATATATACGCTGATACATGTTCATATCCTAACTAACTCATACATACCCCATGGAGCAGCTAGATTATGAACACCAAAAATTACAGAATTTAAAATAATTACATAGATTGACAGTACGCAGAAATCCACTAGATGTCTGAAGATGGGATTTTGCAATCTACTCTTTCCCTGAAATGGGTAAACAAAGCAAAGAGTGAGCATTTAAGATACTCAGTGAATCTATATGCATCGCCAATAAATATAATGGTTAATAGATGGAACAATGATGTCAATAGCTCAATGTGAATAATTTACAGAATCAATAACAGAAGGTGACAGAATAGTCAATAACTATATCATAGGCTCTGTATAAAATGGAAAGACAGATAAAGGGATGGACTATATGTAATCATACAGTCTCTAGTAGTATCAGTATGGACTATATACGAACATATAGTCTTCAGTAATATCAATATCAATAAGCATAAGACTGATCAGATCTTATGGCTAGGACCATAACCCTTCCCGGCTAGGGTATCAGTAACATAATGTGCATATCGCAGACAGTATATTCCCACTACCCTATCAGAGTGGTAGCTCTGTCAAGCCACATTAGGATCAATATAAGAGTAAACATATCAATAGACACCACTATGCAATAATGGTATCCTCAACATCAATAAGCTCAATATTAGTCAAATCATTTAGCAATAGAATCAATGGCATTGCAATATATGATATACAATCAATGACAATTGGTTTGATAAACAACAAAGGTATAGAACAAAGGTTGGCTAGACAAAGGAAATCGGTAGGCCAATTGGCATGCCAATGTCGCTGGCGACGATGTCATTCAAATGGTAAGCCTATGAAAGACAAAACAATAGGCCAAAGGCAAAAACAACTAAGCATTTTGTCAAACACTTGGTGGGCAAATTGGCTAGGTTTTGGTGCAATGTTATCAAAACTCATTCAACCAACATTCAATCCACATTGTCAACAACACAATGGGTATCAAATATACAATAATAAACAACATGAAATAGATCAAAATATCTAAGGAAACATGAAGAAAACCAAGTAAAAATACAAATGAGGAATAGTGACAATAAGTTTGGCCAAATGGGGGCTTACACATATGGTTTCCAATCAACATTTCAATGATATAGGCATGTTAAATGATGCATATAGAACTCACCTAAGGCTTCCAATTGCTGTGGAAAATTGATTTCCACTAATTTCCTTCAAAGGAGGCAATAGGCACAACTTGTGCAATCTTTATTTTTTGCACCAAAACAACCATCAATTAATCATCTAATAGCCTCCAATTAACATATTCTAAGTTTAATTAACACAACCTAACACTAAGTAACATAGTTAAGGCATACATGTCACGGCCCATTTTCGGATCACGACGGTCCTAGGATGCGGGAGATGCCTATGGCGACCGGCACCCATAGAACCCAGTATCACATGCATAATCTATAACCATCAAATTAATTATCCATTTTACTTAATTACCATTCGTTCTGTCATTCTATAATTCTTACTTTAATTTAATGCAATTGGCTATAACAATCATTATATCATACCATATGATCATCACATATCTCATATAATATCATCACATATATATAAATGTTCATATCCTAACTATCCCATACATACCCCATATAGCAGTTAGATTATGAACATCAAAATACATAATTCAGAATATATACATCAAATGACAACAAGCAAAAATCCTCAGATGACAGACAACGGGATTCTGCAATCTACTCCTCTTCTGAAATGGTTAAACAAAGAAAAGGTGAGTATATAAGATACTCAGTGAATCTATATGCATCATCAAATAATTAATAGGCAACACTGGAACAATGGTGCCAATAGGTCAAGATAACAGTATACAGAATCAATAACAGGTGACAAAATAGTCCATGAACATATCATAGGCTCGGTATCATATGGAAAGACAGATAAAGGGATGGACTGTATGAAATCATACAATCTCCAGTAGAATTAGTATGGACTATATGCGAACATATAGTCTCCAGTAATATCCATATCAGTAAGCATAAGATTGATCAGGTCTTATGGCCAGGACCATAACCCCTCCTAGCTAGGGCACCAATAATACAATGTACACATCGCCAACAGTATTTTCCTACTACCCTATCGAAGTGGTAGCTCTATCAAGCCACATTAACATCAATATAAGGAAGCAACATATTAATGGACACCATTATGCAACAATAGTATCCTCTATATCAATAAGCTCAATATCAATCAGTCAATTGTCAATAGAGTCAATGGAATTGCAATAGATGATATATAATCAATGACAAGTGGTTTGGTAATCAACAAAGAAATGAAACAAAAGTTGGCTCTGCAAAGGAAAACGGTAGGCCAATTGGTGTAATACCCTAGAAAGTTATAACTCACATGCATGATTTAGTTCTCAGTATATGGTTCATAAGTCTTGAAATGATGGGAAATAATTTTAGAGACACAGTTAGAAAGCGAACTAGTTACTTTTCTGAAAAGCGGCGGTGTCGGGAACACTGTTGAGAAATTAGCAGTCCGGTCAACAGAAGAATTTTTGAAGTTGACCTAGGGATAAAAGATCACCATAATGCATGTGTAATTTTGGTAAAAAGAAAGAAGTGAAAATCATTTAGGAACACTGAAAAAGTAACCAATGGAAAAATCGTAAATAAAAGGAAGTTTAAGGTGAATAGTGGAAATTGAACCGTCAGAGTTACAGAATGACTCTGAAACTATTTTTATAAATAAGTATAAATTAAAATAAGCTTATTGACTCCACACTTTGAAATCCAAATCCTGACAGAATTGTTAGAATAAATTACAGAAGATTTTGGACCAAAGTGTGATATATGAAAGTTTGAGGAGTTAGTTGTAATTTGCCATATGATTTTTCTATATAATCAACACTTAACCAAAAATCATCATCATCTTCTTCTTTTTCTTGCATGGACGAACCACCTTCCCCATTCTTCTTCTTCAAATTCCTTAGAAAAATTCATAGAAAACTTGAATACTAACTTAGTTCTTGCCATTTCTATTATCAATTTGCAAGAAGGAGCAAAGGAAATCAAGGATTTGAGAGCTTCTCCATTTCGGCTAGGATTCCATATTGAGGTAAGGATGTGTTTTGTTTGATTTTATTATTTATTTAGATGATTCTAAGGTTGAATTAGATGGGTTTTAAGGTTAATTGCATCAATTGATGCAAATTGATAGAAATCCCTAAATTTCTAAACCTAATGGAAGTTGTAAGTCTGTAACACCTCAGTTAAACCTATAACTTAAACCACGAAGGGTAACCTAGGGGAAAATTTTTGCTTGACTTGAAACTTGTCAATTTTTTTTATGTTTATGTATGAATTTGATAAATATGCATGTTATATGATGTGTTTGAATGAATAGAGGGGGTTTAAAGGCTGTTAGGAAGAAATCGGGTAAATTTGAATTTTTGATGAACTGGGGGCAAAATTATCATTTCACACCCCTTGAGTAATTTATGAAATTAACATCATATTTGATGGTAAAAAAGAATATTAGGACATGAAAATAAAGTTATTATAGTTATTAGAATTATTATTGGAGAATTTAAGCCCGTAGAAAATAATTTTGGGCAAAATTGCTCGGTTAGGGATTTCCATTTGAACTAAGGGTAGTTTGGTCTTTTCCTTTGAATTATGGACTTATATAGTGTATGCAAGCCTATGGTATCATCCTAGGCTTACTTAAATCAAACCATTGGATGAAAAGATGAAGAAATGGATGGTTAGTAAGCTAGGTTTCACCATTTTTACCATAAGCTCAAAGCATAGGATTGCACCATTGATATTTAGTTAGATTTTTGCCACCCCTTCACCATTCTTAGCCATTTTCACCATTCAACTTTCTCTTTCTTCTTCCTCCAAGTTTCGGCCACCATTGAACAACACTATAACTTGTTGTTTTCTTTCATTTCTTGATGGAAACTTGTTAATTCCATCATTCTAAACACAAATATATCCATAGATTCAAAGAAAAACCAAGAAAAGTTGAAAAATCAAACCTTTGGAGTTATTGAAGAACTATTGGAAAAGTAAGTGATTTTGTAATTCTTTTGGTTTAATTATGTTCTTAAGATGTTCTTTGATGTTAATTAGTAACAAAAATGTGTTTTGGTTGGAAGAAAAATCAAAAGTTGGAAGAAAACCCTAATAGGAAAAAATATGAATCAAAGTGTTGTTTTGATGGATCTTTTTGTTCAAATGATGTGTATTTAATGTGTTAAACATGAATTAGTGGTTAAATGATGGAAAGAAATTAATTTGGAGGAAGTTTCATTTGGTTTGAAACTTGAGGTGCTTGAATGATGATTTGTGTTTTGATGTTTAATAGGTTTAAAGGCTTGAATGATGTGTAATTGATGTATATATATGTTGTATGATTGAATGGTATTGAAAAATGGATGAATGGAATGAATTTCATATTGGTCGAACCATATGGACTTTGTTAGTTCAATGTGTTAGGCTAATGCAATTAGGAAAGTAAGGTTTGAATATGGTTTAATGGTATAAGTAATAGAAATGTATAAGTTTAGATATGTAAAAGATGTTTGATATAAGTACTTGGAAGCTAAATTTGAAATATGATGTATGTTTGATATGGAATGTGAAACTAAGTGTATATAAGTTCTTAATATGGTATATAAGTGATGAATATATGAAATGTAAGTCAAATGTGGTGATAGAATGTATTGGATGCATAAAGGACTAGAAAATGTGTAATTTGTGCAATGTTAGGTCTATAGTGTATAATGTGTATGTTGGATGTCTATTTATGTGTATGACATGTTTTGTGATGTTTTAAAGTCTTACTAGAGTGTTATATGTAGAAAATTGATGAACCGTTAAGTACTCCAGCTAGGAGTGTAGGACGGCGAGCCGATTAGGGCTACCGACGGTGGATTGGAGTCTAAAGTGATCTAATTGTGTTAAGGGTGAGTCTATATGTATAATCATGCATTATTTTCATCATATATCATATAAAAAGTCATTTGGACTTATAAACTATCATTTGCTACTTTACAGTACATACAGTGCATATTGGCCCGTAAATAAGCCCATTGAAACGACCTAAAATGACCTAAACTTTGTCTGTCTATAAAATGAAATTCAGAAAGCCAATTGAGCCACCACTTGGCCCAATTTTCTAGTTTTGTCCCAAGCTTTGAAACAGTACCTCATGGTCTACCTAAATTTTTTGGTAACATAGTTAACCAGAAACTACTTAAAAATCCTAAAACGAACCCATAACAGCGAGTGTCAATTGCGACAACGTAACTGGGCCCCGCCGAATAAATTTTTGACTTAAGCCAAACTTATTCTATTATTCATTATATATATATATATATATATATATATATATATATATATATATTTGTTCTAAAGCTATATGAGATATATTTATGCTATATTTATTGTTTTATGGAGACACACCCATATGGTATTATAACAGGGCTACTTCGATGGAGTAGCGAGTAAATTCCATCAACCGTGTGCACACTGGTATTTACTTGACCTTTGCTAGGGAGGGGTGTCATATTCTTTGGCCTTAGGGGCTTATCCCCCTTACGTAAAGTGGTTTATGCACTTTATAATAGTGCTGAAGTAGTGAATTACATATAGTGCGATTGCACTTTACACTTGACCTAATCTTATTATATCATATGTGCGTTGACTCATACACTAGATACTTATATGGATAATTACATGGATAATTATATGGATATTTGCTATTGGATATTTATATGGATACTTGTTATACTCTTTACTTGTTATCTTATATTGATTCTACAGGCCATATATGGGCAACTATGGTAATATGACATCTACTACATTTTTATACATATGGATTCACTGAGTATTTTCATACTCACCCCCTTAGTGGTTTATGATTTTCAGGTCTGCAGTAAGGCTCGAATTCCGTTGGCATCTTCTATCCCCGCCTTCGAATTGTACTACTTGAAACATGTAAAATTCAAGTCCCAAAAGTATATGTAAATATTTGTATAGTATAGAAGTTCCATGGTACTGTAATTTAAGGAAGGGCATGTATATGTATGTGATTGTATTGCTATGGTTTTGCATATATATATATATTATGCTATGTGTGGATATAGTTTAATATACAAATATATATATTGAGTTGTTATTGGAGATCCAGAGGGATCATTGATTAATATAAGAGTATGGATGATAAAGTATATTGGAAATGTTTATTTGCATTTTTACAGCCAGGCATGATCATATATAGAGGAGATGCTATCGAATTTTTGGCAGAAATATTAATTTATATTTGAGATAGTTACATGTATTGTTTGCCATATCATATAAATAATTGGGTTCTTCGTGGTACTAGTAGCTAAGGCAACACCCGTACCCTAGGACTGTCGCGGCTCCCAGGTTGGGTCGTGACAAAGTCTTAGCTAATTGAATTGATTTTAGTTAGTGTTAATTGATGCTATAATATATTAATTGGATGTTAATAGGTAACTAATTGATGATTGGTTTGGTGTAGAATTCAAGTTTGGGCAAAGGTGTGCCTATTGGTTCATTTCGTAATTGGTGGGGAAAATCAATTTTCCAAAGCTATTTGGAATTTTAGGTGAGTCTTATATGCATCCTTTAGCATGCCATTTGTGTTGAAATTGAAATTGGAAACTTGGTTTGAAAGTTCTTGTTCGGCTGAACCCTTGGTACTATTCACATTGCCTTATTTTTGCTTGATTTTGCCTTGTTTTCCATAGCTAATTTGATCCCTTTTGATGTTGTTTATTATTGTTTCTTTGATGCCTATGTTATTATTGCCAATGTAGCTTGTTATTGGTTGAATTGGGCAAGTCAATTTTGCACCCTAACCTAACCTATTGACTTGCCATTGTATGTCCACCATGTGTTTGATGAAATGCCAAGTTTATTTTGTCTTTGGCCTATTGTTTGCATTCCATAGGCCTACCATTTGAATGTCATTGTCGCTAGCGATGTTGGTATGCCAATTTGCCTACCGTTTTCCTTCGCCGAGCCAACTTTTGTTCCATGTCTTTATCGAATACCAAACCATATATCATTATTTGTATGTCACCTTTTACATTGCCATGAACCCTATTGATAATTGATTGATTGATATTGAGCTTATTGATATGGAGAATGCTATTGTTGCATAATGGTATCCATTGATATGTTATTTCTTGATATTGATCCTAATGCAGCTTGACAGAGCTATCGACCCGACAGGGTAGTGGGAAAATACTGTCGGCAATGTGCACATTGTATTACTGATGCCCTAGCTAGGAGGGGTTATGGTCCTGGCCATAAGACCTGATCAATCTTATGCTCATTGATATTGATATGCTACTGGAGACCTATATGTTCACATATGGTCCATACTGATTACTGGAGATTGTATGATTTCATACAGTCCATCCCTATATCTGTCTTTCCATATGATACCGAGCCTGTATTTTATTCCTTGGCTATTCTGTAACCTGATATTGATTCTGTATAATGTTATCTGACTTATTGGTACCATTGCCCCATTACTACGTACTGTTTATTTGTTGATGCCTATAGATTCACTGAGTATCTTATATACTCACCTTTTCTTTGTTTACCCATTTCAGGAGAGTAGTAGAGTGCAGAATCCTTTCATCTGTCATCCGAGGATTTCTGCCAGCATTACTGATGTATATATTCTGATTTGTATTATTATTTTGATGTTCATAATCTAACTGCTCCATGGGGTATGTATGGGTTAGCTAGGAAATGAATATGTATATATGTTTATGATGATATTATGAGTTATAAAATGATTACATGATGTGATATAATGACTGTTACAGCCAATTGCTGTAATTTACAGAATAACATAATGGATGATAACTAACTAAAATGATTAATATATTGTGCTTTATAGATTATGCATATGATATTGGGTTCTACGGGTGTCGGTCGCCATTGGCATCTCCCCTGCCCTAGGACCGTCGCGATCCGAAAATGGGTCGTGACAATTGGTATGTCAATGTCGCTGGCATCGATGGCATTCAAATGGTAGGCCTATGGAATATAAAACAATAGGCCAAGGCAAAAATAACTAGGCATTTAATCAAACACTTGGTGGGCACAAATTGGCAAGCCAATAGGTTAAGTGTTGGTGCAAGTTTAGCTTGCCCATTTGAATCAACAACGAACCACATTGGCAACAACACAATAGATATCAAATAAACAAGATTAAACAACATAAAATGGATCAAAATGGCATAGGAATTCAAGACAAAAATCAAGGCAAGTGAATAGTACTTTAGGTTCGGCCAAAATAAGGAATTTTCATATGCATTCCAATGATCAATCTAAGGTATTAGGCATGTTATTTGATGCATATAAGACTCACCTAAGCCTTCCAAATGCTTTGAAAAATTGATTTCCACCACAATTCTTCAAATAAGGCAATTAGGGCAACTTGACAAATCTTTGAATTCTACACCAAATTAACCATCAATTAGTTACCTAATGGCTTCCAATTAATATATTCTAACATTAATTAATATAAACTAACTCTAATCAACATAGCTAAAACATACAACTTCAATTAGGTTAGGCAATTTGGGCATTTCTATCAAAATGCATTAATTGATGCAATCTAACCTAAAACCCATTCAATTCAACATTAAAATTATCTAACTAAACCATAAAATTGAACAAATAAATTGGTTACCTCTAGGTGATGATCTAGACAAAAACTTTGAAGAGTTTTTCCTTGAATTCCTTTGTTCTTCCAAGCAAATTGATGATGGCAATTGAAAGAACTAGTTTGATAGTTAAGATTTCTATCAACTTTCCTTAAGAATTTTGGTGAGAAGATGAAGAAATGGATGGGAGAAAGGGAGGTGAATGGTTCGGCCAAGAAGAGTGAAAGGAAGAAGATGATGGTCAAATGTTCTAAGTGTTGCTTTTCTACTAAAATCATATGGCAAATTATATTTTAGTCCTTAAACTTTCAAGTAATTAGGTTTTAACCCCAACTTCTTCTATAATTTATTCTGTCAATTCTGTTAGGATTTGGATTTCAATGTGGGGAGTCAATAAGCTTATTTTAATTTATACTTATTTATAAAAGTAGTTTCAGAGTCATTCTGTAACTCCGACGGATCAATTTCCACTATTCACCTTAAAGTTCCTTTTATTTATAATTTTGTCATCGGTTATTTTTTCAATGTTCCTAAATATTTTTTACTTCTTTCTTTTTACCAAAATTACATATGCATTAAGGTGAACCCCCTGGTCCAATTCATAAATTCTTCTGTTGACCGGATTGCTAATTTCTCGGCAGTGTTCTCGACACCGCCGCTTTCCGGAAAAGTAATTAGTTCGCTTTCTAACTGTGTCTCTAAAATTATTTTCCATCATTTCAAGATTTTTGAACCACATACTGAGAATTAAATCATGCATATATGTTAGGATTTCCTAGGATATTATAATACAACTTCAATTAGGTTTAACTAATTAGGGATTTCTATCCAAATGCATCAATTGATGCAATCTAACCTAAAACTCATTCAATTCATCATCATTTAGATTTCAAAGTGGGAAATCCATGGTTTTAAATATCGGTTGTTACGTTACGTAACGACCGTTATTTCTAGGTTTTTGATGTGGCCGTGACCGATATTACCATTATATAACGGTTAAAAAATAAATAACTAATATCGGCCGCAATGGCCGTTATTTAATGATAACGGCCGTGACACACCGTTATTTAACGCGGCAGATAAAAAATTCAATATTTTAAAATTTTTGATAAAATTTTTGTTGTATTTTGTTGACTTATTTTTTTATTTATACTTTTTGTTAAATAATAGAACGAAAAATAACAATAAAAATATTATTTATCTTAATTATAAAATTAATGTATGATGACAAATAAAAAAATTAATATTATAATTGTCAACAATTTACCTTATATAATTATTAATTAACATTAATATGTTATTTTAATATTTTTATTTAGCTTATTAAAAACAAGACAAAAAGAAAACTACTATAATTTATAGGCTTCTTAACTCTTACAAATTACAAATACAACAAAATTGTCGGTGGTTGATTTTTATTTTTTAGAAAAAAAATATTATTAGGAGTTTAAGACAAACAAAAAGGTACAATAATGAAGGAAACTTTTTACACAATTTCTACTTTTTACATTCTGCAGAATAAAGTTATAACTTATTGTTGATTTTTAATAATTTAACGAAAAATTTCAAATTTTCAATTCAAAACTTCAATAATGAATGATGTACAATAACTCAAAAAAGCCAGATGAAACAAACTATTTATAACAACATTCATATTTGATACGTCCAATTTCAAAATGAAGAGCAACTGAGTAAAATAAAACTCTGCCAAAAATCAAACTCCCTCAATTCAAACTCCATGCTAAAGCCCCATCTATAAACAATTAACCGATAAAAGTAACTTTCTTTTTGTAAGTAATTAAATTATATTGATTTAATTAAATTATTTTATTATTTTTTTAGTTAATAGTTATTATCATTATCATTATAATTAACATCACCATATATTTTTCATTATCATCATTATTATTGTTGTTATTATTATTA
>CANXYC010539815.1:0-12593 GCA_948193065.1 Aleurites moluccanus | reverse complement strand
AATATATTGTGATTATAATTATGATATAATAATTATGGATATTGATGGATATGCAAATGAGTTCATATTGAGTTGATATTGGAGATCCAGAGGGATCCATTGTTGGAGATAATTGGTGGAATATTTATAGAAGTGTTATTTGTGTGTTTTTGTTTTGGGCATGATCCTTATACAAAGGAGATGCTGTCCAAATTTTTATGAATCTGTTAAGCTATAATGAGCTTGTTATTGTAATGCATGCCATATAGATAGTTGATTTGGGTTCTTCATGGTACTGGTCGCTTATGCATCACCCGTACCCTAGGACCGTCACGACTTCCGGGTTGGGTCGTGACAGGTTCAAAAGTCTTGAAATGATGGGAAATAATTTTAGGGACATAGTTAGTGTAACACCCAATAAATGCATAACCTATTTTTGGGAAATAAATAAATTTCTCAGTGTATGGATTTAAATTACCGGAATGACCAATGAAAATTTTAGAAATTTAGTTAAAGCAAAAATAAGAACTTTTTATGAATTTGGATTTTAAATATGTTGAATCTTTAAGTATAAATTTTAAGTGATAAAAGAGTTAAGGAGATGGTTATCTGTAGCTCAATTTGCGAATGGACTTAGTATGAGTTGACGAGGAAGGGGTTTCAACTCGGCAAAATCTGAAAATTTTGAGCCGGCAATTTGAGAACTGGCATTTGCAAGCCGACAAATGCGAGCTGGGAAATGCGAAGTGGAAAGGCGAGTTGGAAAATGCGAAGTGGAAAAGACGAGCTGGAAATACGAAGTGGAAATGCGAGCTGGAAATGCGAAGTAGAAAAGTCGAGCTGGAAATGTGAAGTGGAAAATGCGAGCTGGAAATGTAAAGTGGAAATGCGAGCCGACATATGCGAATTGGGATTTCGAGACGGCATTGCAAACTAGGATTGTGAGCCGGTATATGCGAACTTGGATTGCGAGCCGGCATTTTGAACTAGGATTGCGAGCCGGCATTGCGAAGTGGCTATGCGAGCTGGCAATTGCGAAGTGTCAATGCGAGCCAGCATTATGAAGTGGCAATGCAAGCCGGAAAATACGAAGTTGCATATGCGATGAGGTATTGCAAGGAGGTATTACGAGTATGCGAAGTGGTAATGGCAGGCCGGCAATGCAAAGTGGCATTGAGAGCCGGCAGATGCGAAGTGGCATATGCGAGTTGGTATATGCGATGAGGTATTGTGAGTATGCGAAGTGGTAATGGCGGGCTGGCAATGCGAAGTGGCATTGTGAGCCGGCAAATGTGAAGTGGCATTTCCAAGCCAGCAATGCGAACTGGCATTGGCGAGTTTGGACTGGCGAAGTGGAAATTTTTACTAAGTGGAAATTTTTGCGGAGGCAGAAGTTTATTTAAAGAGAGGCAGTAACTGATATTTTACATGGTAAACTTCTTTTCTTTCTTCTTCTCTTCTTCTTTGTTCTTCTTTTCTCCACAGTAGACCAAACCACCATTTACGAATTCTTCTTCGATTTTCTTCGTTCCTTCATCAAATTTCTAAGGAAAACTCATAGAAATCTTAAGTACTAGCTTAGCTCACTTCATTTCTATCATTAAATTAGAGAGAGGAGCTAAAGATTTCAAGGAAAGACAAAGAAGGGACTTCGGCCATTTCACCCAATTTGAGGTAAGGAGTTTATTTGTTAGGTTTGATTGATTATTTGAGTGTTATTAAGGTTCAATTGAATGGGTTTAGTGATTGATTGTATTAATTTCTCCAAATTTTATGAAAACCCTAAATTGGATGGTTGATTTGAAGTTGTAAAATATGATTTGAAGATTTAGTGATTGATTTAGTTAATTGATGTTAGAATTAACTAATTGGATGTGAATGAATAAGTAATTGATGGTTTATTTGATGTAGAAATTGGAAATTTGACGAAGGTGACTTTCAAAGTAGCCTAAATTGGGCATTTCGGTAGAATTGGTGAAATTGAATTTATGCAAAGGCTAATTAGAAGCCTTAGGTGAGTTTATCATGCATCTTTTGAATTGCCTAATGTATTGAAATGTTGAATGGAACCCAACCTAAAAAGGGCCACTTGGGCTGAACTAAGAAAGCAAATTTTTTTCTAAGTTCTAATTGTTTTTCCTTTAGTTTCTCATGCCTAGTTCATTTGCCTTAGCCTATTGGTTTGTATGCCATAGGCCTACCAATTTGAATGCCAATTGTCCTACCATTGTCGGCCACCAAAATAACTTTTGTTTCATGTTATTTCTAATTGCTAAATCCTTTACCATTAATTATATATTGTATATGGCATTGTCATTGATTACATTGATTATTGTACTGATCGATACCAAACTGATTGTTATTGGATTGACTGATACTTGGATGCCATTGTTGCTTTTGGTATCCCTTGTTATTGACATGTTATTCATTTTTGTTGACCCTCATATGGTTTTATAGAGCTGCCTTACCGACAGGGTAGTGGGAACATACTGTCGACAATGTGCACATTGACATTTGTTATTGATTGCCCTAGCTGGGAAGGGATTTGTTCCATCCATAGGACCTGATCAGTCTTATGCTTATATGATACTGGCGACCTACATGGTCCAATGATATTGATATGTGATCGACTGTGTGATTACACATAGTCTACGAGTTTCATGGCCTTTTGTCTGTCATACCATATTGATTCCCTACTTGGATATGACCATTGCTATTTTCTATTGTTTACCAGTACTGATTGATTGACTGGAGATTGTATGATTTCATTTCATATAATCCATCTCATTATCTGTCTTTCCATATGATACTGTGCCTTGACATTGATACTGTTGTCCTATTAACTGATGCCTATTGTTTATTGTGATGTATGTAAATTCATTGAGTATCATCTATACTCACCTGTTTATTTGTTAACCATTTCAGGAGAGAAGTAGGTCATTAATCTTGTGAGGATTTCTGCTACAGTTTCTGATGTGTATAAACTATTTTGTATTACATTGTTTGGTGTTCTTTATCTAGCTGTTCCATGGGTATGTATGGGTTAGTTAAGAAAAAGAACATATGTATATATTGATGATGATTATGAGATATGAATATGATAATTACAAAATGAAAAGTGTTATGTGATTGATGATTGTTATGAGAGATGATTATATATATTGTTATTGATTGATGATGGATTTCTGCTGCAATATTGTTATAGGATTGATGTGATCGATGGGTTCTACGGGTGCCAGTCGCCATTGTCATCTCCCGTGCCCTAGGACCGTCGGAGCTCGCGAGAGCGGGTCGTGACACACTCTTACCCATAGGAGTAGCAATCATCAAAGGCACATCTAATAATTTCCTTTCTTTATTCAATTTAGGTGCAAAGTTTGGTAACACAAAGGAGTGAGTAGCAACTGAATCAAATAAAATATCTGCAATCTCATTATGAATCAGAATAGTACCTGTGACCACATTATATAATCTTTGGGCCTCCTGGGTGTTGATTGCAAACACTTGCCTTGACCCTTACCAGCTGGAGCCTAAATACCACTGGGAGCCTATCCTTTTCAGCCTCTGCCTCTGTCTGAAGCCTCTCTACCCACATTCTAACTCGTCTATGTTATCAGCTGAGAGACTGTAATAGATGGCTGCTGCTCAGCCCTCAATGGACATCTGTTAGCTTAGTGGCCCTACTGGCCACATCTCAAACAAGCACCAGTTTATCTCCAACACTCCCCTCTATGTCTCCGTCTACAAAACCCATAAATAGGAATACTGGGTGTCTATACAGCTGGTCTTGAAAAACCCTGAGAGTAGGCAGGTGCTGATTAAACCACTGGTGGTCCCCTACTTTGAATCCTCCTCCTCTGACTACTAGTTGTAGATCTTTGATCAAACCGAGGCACTGGCTCTGTCTGCCTAGGTGGGGAGCTGCTCTCCCCCCTCCTAACCTAAGATCCTGGACCTCCTTTCCTCTTTTGGTCCCTCTTTGCCCTCTCTGCCTTATACTTCTCTTCCATCTGTGTGGCCTTATCACTAACTATAGTCAGAGAAGTAAACTTAGTAGCCAGTAATGCATTATGAAGTGCAGCATGCAAACCCCTCCGAAACCTACTGATCAGATCAACTTCAGTAGGTATAATGTGAGTAGCATACCTACTCAGCCTAATGAACTCCTCTGCGTACTCCTCAACTGATCTATCCCTCTGCTCCAACTGCTTAAACCGAATAAGGTTACGGGTCTTCACCCCCTCAGTAATGAACTCATTAATAAGCCCCTGTCGAAACTAAATCCATGTAGGTGGATGCTCACCATATAACCTGGGCTCCATCCTCCTCGAAAACCAAGTCCATGCCTTCCCCTTTAGTAATAGCACAACAAGCTCCACAACTCTCAACTCAGAACAAGGTAGTCTCCTCACTTCCTTCTCGACCTCTTCCAAGAAATCCACAAGGTCACTGCCTCTGTCCCCCCTAAACTCTAGTAAGTTTAGCTTCAGAAATCTAAACATCGATACACCACCCTCCTCAATCACTCTACGGCCTTCCTGTATAGCAGGCTCCCTAGGAACCCCTACTGGCTGCACAGGAGCCAGTGCCACTGGAACTGCCTTTGGTTCCACAGGTGGAGGTACTGCTACTGGAACTGGTAGTGGCGGTACATTTTGACGTTCGCGCCTCAAATCAGCCATATCTCTATGCAACTCCATCAACCCTCTCATAATCTCAACTCTCCAGGGGTCATCGCCCCTCTCTGTATCCTCTGTAGTCCGTCGAGATCTGGATGGACCCTCTGAAACTGAAATCTCCCTCACCAAAGACTCATTGGAGGCTACCTCTGTCTCTATGGTATCTCTATCCCTCTCTTCAGACATCTATGTAATCTATCAGGAAAAATGGAAACATACTCAGAAAATGACAGAAACGCAGAATAATAACATATAACAGATGATAACAACAAAGGATGACAAAGAAAATCCTATGCTCTATGGTATATTTAATTCTACCCCATTCTATACTTAGTCACTATTTCTCTGTAATTCAGGTACTATTCATCTATAACCTAAATTCCACTGTCTGTAACCTAAAGCTCTGACATCACCTTTGTCACGACCCATTTTCAGATCGCGACGGTCCTAGGATGCTGGAAATGCTAATGGCGACTGGCACCCATAGAACCTAGTATCACATGCATAATCTATAACCATCAATAAATTATTCATTTTACCTAGTTACCATTTATTCTGTTATTTTGTAATTCTTATTGTAAATTAATGCAATTGACTATAACAGTCATTATATCATACCATATACTCATCATATATCATATCATATCATCACATACATATATATACATGTTCGTTTCCTAGCTAACCCATACATACCCCATGGAGCAACTAGATTATGAATATCAAAATACAGAATTCAGAAAATATACATCAGATAACAGCAAGCAGAAATCCTCGGATGACAGACGATAGGATTATGCATTCTACTCCTCTTCTGAAATGGGTAAACAAAGAAAAGGTAAGTATATAAGATACTCAGTGAATCTATATGCATCACCAATGAAATATAGGTAACAAATGGAATAATAGTGCCAATAGGTCAAAATAAGCAATATACAAAATCAATGACAGGTGACAAAATAGTCAATGAACATGTCATAGGCTCAGTATCATATGGAAAGACAGATAAAGGGATGGACTGTATGAAATCATACAATGTCTAGTAGAATTAGTATGGACTATATACGAACATACGGTCTCTAGTAATATCCATATTAGTAAGCATAAGACTGATCAGGTCGTATGGCTAGGACCATAACCCTTCCTAGCTAGGGCATCAATAATACAATGTGCACATCGTTGACAATATTTTCCCACTACCTTATCGGAGCAGTAGCTCTGTTAAGCTACATTAAGATCAATATAAGAAAACAACATATCAATGGACACCATTATGCAACAATGGTATCCTCCATCTCAATAAGCTCAATATCAATCAATCAATTATCAATAGGATCATTGGCATTGTAATAGATGATATACAAACAATAACAAGTGATTTGGTAATCAATAAAGACATGGAACAAAAGTTGGCTCGACAAAGGAAAACGGTAGGCCAATTGGCATACTAACGTTGCTGGTGACAATGGCATTCAAATGGTAGGCCTATGGAATACAAAGCAATAGGCCAAAGACAAAATGAACTAGGCATTATATCAAACACTTGGTGGGCACAATTTGGCAAGCCAATAAGTTAGGTTATGGTTCAAATTTGACTTGCTGATTTCAATAAAAACCAAATCACATTGGCAACAATAACATAGATATCAAATAAGCAAGATTAAACAACACAAAATGAATCAAATTAGCTATGGAATTCAACGGAAAAACAAGCAAAAATCACAGGCATGAATAGTGACTTTTGGTTCGGCCAAGAGTGAGGTTTTCCATATGGTTTCCAATAAACATTTCAATGCACTAAGCATGATAAAGGATGCATATAAGACTCACCTATTCCTTCCAATTGCTTTAGAAAATTGCTTTCCACCCAATTTCTCCAATTGAGCCAATTAGGGCAACTTGGTCACAACTTGTGTTCTACATTAAATTAACCACTAATTAGTTGCCTATTAACCTCCAATTGACATATTCTAACATTAATTAACATAAACTAACACTAAATCATCTAACCCTTCCATACAACTTAAACCAAGCTAAACAATTTAGGTATTTTCATCAATTTGCATCAATTGATGCAATCTAACCTAAAACCCATCAAATTCAAGCTTAAAATTATCTAATTAAACCATTAAAACCAACAAACAAATTCCTTACCTTGGATGGGTGATATTGCTGAAATCCTCCCTTTAATTCTCCTTGGTTTTTCTTAAGCTTCCTAGCAAATTAATGGAGGGAGAAGATAAAATAAAGATCAAACTCATCTTTTCTTTAAAAATTTCTAAGAAATTTAGTGAAGAATGATGAAGAAATGGATGGGAAAATGGTGGTGTATGTTTCGGCTAGGACAAGAGAAGGAAGAAGATGATGGCCGAAAATTCTAATTGTTGGCTTTTATATGAAACTTAATTGGAAAATTATATTTTGGTCCTTAAGTTTCCAAATAATCATACTTTGACCCTAACTTCTTCTGTAATTTATTCTGACAATTCTGTCAGGATTTGGATTTCAAAGTGGGGAGTCAATAAGCTTATTTTAATTTATACTTATTTATAAAAATTGTTTTAGAGTCATTTTGTAACTTCGACAGACCAGTTTCCCTTATTCACCTTAAAGTTTCTTTTATTTATAATTTTGCCATTGATTACTTTTTTAGTGTTCCTAAATGTTTTTCACTTCTTTCTTTTTACCAAAATTACACATGCATTATGGTGATCTTTTACCCCCTAGTCTAATTCAGAAAATCTTCTATTGACCGGACTGTTCCTTTCTCGGCAGTGTTTTCGACACCGCCGATTTTCGAAAAAGTAATTAGTTTGCTTTCTAACTGTGTCTCTAAAATTATTTCCTATCATTTCAAGACTTTTGAAACACATACTGAGAATTAAATCATGCATATGAGTTATGAATTTCTAGGGTATTACATACAAATACAAAAATATTTTATAAACTTTTAGATCACATATAAATAAATATTTTTTATGTTTTTCATTTTTCCTAATTCAGACTCTAATGTCCTCAAATCACTAAAATATAGTTTCATTCTTTGTTAAGCTATCCATCCGAACCAGTTTCACTTATAGCCTATTATCTCTTCTCTAACTTCAAATTTTACAAAACCCTTATATGGAAATATAAATAAGAATATATCTACAACTTTCATGTTTTATACTTTTTCAAATTTTTCCGTTAAGGCCACAGAATTATAGGTGCACTTTTTGTTTACATACACAAATTCCAAATTTCCTAAATCCATATAATAATTACTGTCTTAGTTGATTAGTTCTTAATACATAAACCTTAAACCCTAACGTTATAATCATATATATATATATATATATATATATATATATATATATGTCTTTCTCAAATCCTCAATTTCAATAGCTATCCTACTCATATACATCATCAAATTAATTTAAGCATCAAGAATTAGAAATTACCTTAACCAAAGTTTCCTTTCCTTCTTTGTCACCTTTGAAGCTTCCTTCCTCTTCCACCAAAGTCCCAATTTCCTCCCATGAACCATTCTCGTTCCCTTTCACTTTTCCACCAAAACACCATAATCAACCCTTTCAACAATTAAATCTCTAACTTTTGTTATGGAATATCATCAACTCACACTTGAAAAAGAGAAGTTCTCTTGAATAGAATCGAAAGAAAATGAAGGAGAGGGAGGGGTATATTTTTTTTTAAGGAAAGTTTGATCTTTTATTCTTTTCAAGTCTTCCTTATATATATATATATATATATATATATATATATATTTGATATGAAAATGGTGATAAACATTAAAGAAATAAGAAGTCTTAGGAAATGGCCAAGTTTCTTCTTAATTTTTTTAATAGATATTATTTAACTAAGTAAAAAAAGTTATACTTGATCATTTGGAGGGACATGTGGCCGACCCACACATGAATAATAGTTTTTTTTTTTTTTTTTTAATTCATTAATATGCTTTATTAGATGGAAAAATGAAGAAAGTGTAGGAGAAATGGAAAGTTTTTATAAATAGACACGCGTCTAATTATTTTTTTAAAATAAGAATTACAATCTTAAATATATAATGATGAGGTATATATTGGTTTTAGTTTTTAATTAATAAGAAAGATATGGAAAGAAAGATGATAAGTATAAAGGATATGGTTAATCTTTTCAATAGTTAAAACTAATAGTTAAGATTTAAAGAAAATTCACTTGGCCAATTGCCATACAAATGGTCGGCCCTAATTGAAGAAGAAAGGTAATCATTTTTTTTTTATTTTTTTTAATATGTGTAAGAAGATGGTGAAATTGGTGGGTCCCAAATTCCACTAACTTAGAAAATTTTATATTTCATCCTTAAACTTCTTAATCCTTTGCAACTTAATTCTTATTTCCCTTTAATAAGCCTCTAATTATCTTTTCTCCATTATCAATTACTCAATTAATGACTGCTATTTACGCAATTTAATAATTTATCACTTTCTCTACAATAACTTGCTCATTTAACTGCTTAACAAAATTTTATCTTAGGTTTTCAACTACTGTCTGATGTGGGCCAGTAGATAGAGGAGCGGGCCTTACAGTTTTTGGAGAAGCGAGATAAGGCCTTTCACGCAGGTCACTTTGAAAGGCTATAACTTTCAGTGCAGGATGAACCACGGGACCCATGAGTACTCATTTTGAAGCTCATTTAGAGATCTAGAACAATGCTTGGGAAACCTGACACAGTCCAATTTTGACCCGAAATTCATCTATTTAACGCATGAATGGAGCCTCTGAAGTTTTATGCACGTTTTTGCTTATTTTATGAACTGTTTAGTTTTTGCTTACTTTGGGCCGTAGCTTTTTAGCCTATTAGGGTTTTATATTTCTTTTAGCATATAAATATCGGTGTTTTGCCTTGTTAAACGGAGAGTTGATGAATAATTAAATAAAACCCTTTCTTCCAGTTTCAGTATTTCTTAGAAATCAACGAGATTGATGCATATTTTCTGGTATTTCTAAAATCAATAGGTTATAGAAGATTATTTTCGGTATTCATGCGTGAATCAACGGATTATAATAAAATTCTATTTTTCATTGATACTCTGCTGCGTCAGTTGGTATCAGAGTATGCCTCCACGACGAGCACAACAACAACAGCAACGTCTTGATGATGGGAATGAGCGTGACCTAGAACAGAGGGCGGCGTGAATGGAGGAGCGATTCTAACAGATGATAGGGCAGATCACTGGCAGAATGGAAGCATTGATGGGAATCCATCATAGGGCCAAGCAGGGGTGATGAAATCATCAGTAAAATCATCATGGTGATCCAGGAAGTGATGAGGGCGACACAAGTACAGAAGAGGAGTATGTTAATGAGGCACCTCGCAGGTGTTGTAGACCTGTTGAGGAAGATGATGATAAGAGGCATTAGGAGACTGGGATGCGAACTGAAATTCCTGAGTTTCATAGTAGCCTTGCACCTGAGGAATTTCTGGATTTGCTAGCTACTATGGAGGAGGTGTTTGAGTTTAAAGGAGTGCTTGAAAATAAATGTGTGTCCTTGATAGCAACCAGAATGAGAGGTCGAGCATCGGCCTGGTGGCAGCAATCGAAACTGTCACGTGAGAGGATGGGAAAATTGAAGATAACCTCTTGGGAGAAGATGAATAAACACTTGCGGGCTATGTTTTTGCCTTATAATTTTCAGAGAATAATGTACCAGCGGTTACAGAATTTGAGACAGGGAACCAAATCAGTGGATGATTACACCACTGAATTTTACCAATTAATTGCCAGGAATGAGATTCATGAAACGGAAGATCAGTTGGTGGCTCGATATATTGGGGGATTGCAGGTCCAGATTCAGGACACTGTCAATATGTTTGATGTTGTCTCTATTTCTATTGCTAACCAGAGGGCCCTTGTAGTGGAGAAGCAAGCACGTCAAACAAGCAGTTTTGGTAATTCCTTTAATCCCACTAGTAATAATACTGCTGGAAATCCTGGTGTGAATCATGTAGGTGGAAATGTAACTAAGACTACTGAGAGTGCTAATCAATTTAATAGGGGAGCCAGTAGTAGCAGTAGTATTAAATATTTCACATGTAGGGAAGTGGGTCATAGGCAATCTAAATGTAAGAAAGCTGGAAAAAAATATTTTTGCTGAGAATGATGACTGTGAAGAAGAATATAATGTTTTTGAAGGGCTGCCAGTGTATGATGATGAGCCATTAGAAGAAGAGTTTATAGGGGGAGATGTGGGCATTGCCCTAGTTGTGAGGAGGTCTTGTTTAACTCCTAAAGCTACAGACGAAGATGACTGGTTGCGTAAAAATATTTTTCAATCGACTTGCACCATTCTAAACAAGGTCTGTCATTTTGTCATTGATACGGGCAACTGTGACAATTTTATTTCTAAGGAGGCAGTAAGGAAATTGGACATCAAGACTGAAAAGCATCCAACATCATACAAGCTTTCATGGCTTAAAAAGGGTAGTGAGGTAACAGTTTCTCAACGAGCCTTAGTCACTTTTTCTATAGGTGAGCGTTATAAAGTTGTTGTGTGGTGTGATGTAATTGTTATAGATGCATGCGATTTACTGTTAGGGCGGCCATGGCAGTATGATACGAGTGTGATTCATGATGGGTGGGCTAATACATACACTTTTATATTTGAGGGTGTCAAAATTATATTGGTGCCTAGTAAGCCAACAACTATTAAGCCTCCACCTATAGGGACCAGTACTAGTCTGTTGTTGTTGGTATAATTTGATGAGGAAATACAGGGTGCAAAAATAGTTTTTTTGTTAATTGGGAAAGAGGTTTCAAAGTCTGCATTGATTCCAGAAGACGTAGTTCCTGTACTTACTAAATTTAGTAATGTGTTTCCTGAAGAGTTGCCCAATGGATTGCCTCTTTTGCGTGATATACAACATCACATTGATTTGGAACCAGGAGCAACTTTGCCTAATAGGCCACACTATAGAATGAGCCCCAAAGAACATGATGAGTTGCATAGGTGTAATATCTTCCAGTCTTTGAGTGTATTTGTTGATTTTATATGTTTGGAGAATTTTAAATTTTAATGAGAAGTTTGAAAATTTCAGAAACTTTTATTTTGAACTGCAGCAGAATTCAGTGTTGACCATTACTTGCTCTTAAAGACATAATTGGGTAAAGTGTAAAATATGAAAGATGTTAATCTATGTCTTAGCTATAATTCTGTAAAATGGTTTGGTAAAATTCTGAGTATGTGATGAGTTCTGTCTATTTGAGCTAGGCTGATCTGGATGAGAATTTCTGCAGGGATGCAGTATATGTTTGGAATTTCTGGGAATATCTGAGATAGAATTTGTTGAAGTTGTAAACATGAAAAATGTTTCTGTGTATGTTGAGATGATTTCTGTAAAATTTCAGAATTTTTGAATAGGTATACCTCAGTGGAGAGTGTTTTGTATCAGGGCTGTTCGGTTGGATTTTGATGCAGGAGTCTGGGTGACTTTTGGAGAGTCACCACTATCTGTATGTTGATTAGTTTGATATGAAATTTGGATATGTTGTGCTTCTATCTATTGATTTTAATTGGAAAGAAGAATTGATGAGTTTGGATTAGCATAGCTCATTTTCGAGCTGGCTTAATGTGGGATGTTCAGACAAGAGTTTAACTTAGAAGTATTTGGTTATGGAGAGCCAGCATTATACGGGAAGGCATTTTCGCGGACTGGCAATGCGAGGTGGCATTATGGCAAAGAGCTTTGGCGAGAAGCTTTTGGCAAAGAGCTTTGGCGAGAAGCTTTTGGCGAAGAGCTTTGGCGAGAAACTTTTAGCGAAGAGAAGTTAGCGAGGAAGCATTGTGCAAGGAAGCATTGTGCGAAGAGAGATATGCGAGGTGGCAGTTCGTGAAGAAGCGAAGAGGCGAAAGAGCATTGCCGAAGTGGCTTATGCGAGGATGAGTCGCAAGGAGAGT
>CANXYC010539770.1:0-11157 GCA_948193065.1 Aleurites moluccanus | reverse complement strand
TATTTTTCTTTTGCCTAATTTTCCTATTGGACCATTTGGTGTATAAGAAGATGAGTATGACAAAAAGAAGTCATCATCTTCTTCCCTTTTCTCCCATGGCCGAAATTCCAAGCTTCTCTCCATAGAAAAATTTTCTTCTTAGCTTCCTAAAATTATTTGATCTATCACAAATTCCTTCACAAATAATTCTTTTCCCAACCTCTAATTGAATTATTTGGGCTTAGATAGAGATTTGGTGCAATTTTTCTCCAAGGTAAATTTCTTAACAAGTTTTGAAATTCATTTTTGATGAGTTATTTGAATGATTAAATGATTGGGTGACATGTTTAAAGTAGAGAAAGTGATTGGGAATTCTGAGATTTTATGTCTCAGGAATTTCCTGTGACTTGGCAGAAACTTTGGGCTTCATTTTTGTGTCCTTAGAGGTAGATTTTAAAAATATACAAAACACAAAATTTGTAACTATATATGTGTATAATATATATTGTTCAAAAAGTTTTGACTAACTCCTTTTGTGATGGGAGATATGAGTCTCCAAATATGACTGACTCGGATAGGCTTTCATTTCTGTGAAATTCCTGAGACTCAGAAGAAAGTTAGACCTATATTTTGAGTTCTTTAATGTAGGAATTTGACAATATTCAAAACATAAAAGTTGTATATATATATGTCAGGAATATTTTATCTTTTTAAAGTTTTATCAAATTTTTATTGTATTATTAACTATGGACTCCTGAGATAGATTGGCTCGGGTTAGGGATTTCAGAAGTATAACCCTTCTGAAATGAGTAAATATGAGGATCTTAGGATCTGAATCAAGGAAAAATAAAAACATGAGAAATGTGTCATTATGTCTTATCTAAAATTTAGTGAAAACAGAGTATCATTTGGATCTCAACATAATTAGTTATAAGTGAAATATCAGGGTATGTTCGGATTGAAATTTCAGGATTTCTGAATGTTGTTTAGAATTTAGGTTTGCTTATTGTATTGTAATGTAATTAGATTTCTAAATTGAGATTTATGTTTGTTATAGCTATACAAAAGAGAGATAAAGGAAAAGACAAGGAAGTGAAAGACCACCCTTTTAGTTTGTGCTAGGTGGTTGGACACATTGGAATTTTGGGGTGAGTAACATATTGTTTCTTTACTTGTTGTCTTTGTATATTGTTTCCTTGAATCTTCCATAAGAAATTGTATTATTATTAAAGTTTCTTGATTATATAACCATTGTTAATTGAATCCTTGATATATAAATGTATTGATTGGTGTTCATTATTGGACAACATTTTTACTTACCCTTTATGTGGGACCATTGAAAGTACTACTCTCCCGATGTGGTAGATATTCGTTCATCGGGAATTATGCACAGTGTATTGTATTGGGGACCCTATCTAGGAGGGGATTAAGGTCCTAGATGTACAGTCTGATCAACTGTATGACTATTGACATGCTACTTAACTGTAGCCTCTGTCCATTGTTCATTAGATTTTGCTAACTGTCATGGATATAGATCATTTGGTTCACAATTTTTCGTGCAAGTGACCAATATTATTGATTATATGATTGTTCCTATTAAACTATATTGTACTTGAAACTTGATATTGAATTCTATTGGAAACCTTATTTCTTAGCATTGATATTATTATCTTGGACTATTGTAATTTCTTATTGAATGACCTTTTTTGTGAGCACCTAGCCTCACAAGTGAAGGAATATATATGTTATTCACTGAGATTCGTCTCACTCTTTTGTGGTTTATCCTTTTCAGGGTTTGATAGATAGCGACGGTTTCATTTTCTCTTTCTTCCTTCAGAAGTGGAATTTGCCTTATCTATGTAATGACTCCATAATTGTATTTATGGGTCTTTCTATAGTAGCTCCATGGTATGTAATAATGAATTTAGTAATGATATTGTAAAAATGGAGCTATGTTAATAAGATGTAATTATTACACTATATATGCAGTGTAAAGTATTGGATTGGGAAAAATGATAAAAAATGTAGAATGTACATTGTAGTATGAGATGAGTATAGAAATAGAAGTGTTGATTTGTGCAGGTTGTGTTAATGTTGGTTATGAGGAGAGGGACTTTGGGTCCTGGATATTAGATTGTAAAAGTAGATTAGTTATGGCAAATTTTCTGTAGAAAATGCAGAATAGGGTTCTACGGGTTTAGGTGGCCTTATGCCTTCCCCATACCCTAGGACCATCATACCTCCTGAAATGGGGGATGTGACAATAGAAGACCACTAATCAAGCAGTTGAAAGAATTGTTTAACTTGGGCATTCAGTTTGAAGTCATAGATTCACATGTTGTGTTTGCACATTTTAAAGTGAGGCTAATGCTAATTGATGAAATTGAAGCCTCACAGGACAAAGACCCGTATCTGGTGAAATTGAAAGATGATGTGAAGAAATGTGCAATTGATTAATCAACTAAGAAGTTTTATGACTTTAAAGTGGAAAATGAGGTATTGAAATTGGGTAATAGATGGTGTGTACCTAATGTGGATGGACTCCGAGAGCAAGTTATGCAGGAGATTCATCATGTACCATATAGTGTTCTTCTATAAGCAACAAAAATGTATCATGAATTGAAAAGTACTTATTAGTGGCCAGGGTTAAAGAAATATGTGGCTAAGTATATGGCTACTTGCTTAGCTTATCAACAAGTAAAATTTTAACACCATAAGCCTTCAAGTTGATTGTAGGAGATTGAACTGCCAAAGTGGAAATGGGTGCAGGTGACTATGGAATTTATTATTGGCTTGCCACAAACTGTAAAGGGATATGATTCTATTTGTGTCATTCTAGATTGGCTTACAAAGTCAGCACATTTCCTGGAAGTTAAAACAACTTATACATTAGCTCAGTACACTCAATTATACATTAACAAGATTGTAAGGTTGCATGAGGTGCCAATATCCGTCATTTTGAATAGAGGTACTCAGTTCACTTCTCGATTCTGGCAGAAATTTCAAGAGGCATTGGGTACATGGTTGAATTTTAGCACTACGTTTCATTCGCAGACAAATGGACGAACAAAAAGAACCATCCAGACATTGGAAGACATGTTGATATTATGTGTTCTAGATTTAAAGGCAGTTGGGTTAAGTATTTACCTTTGGTGGATTTTGCGTATAATAATGGTTACCATTCCACCATTGGTATGGCACCATATAAAGCACTATATGGCCAAAAGTGTTGATCACTAGTTTGTTGGCTTAAACTAAGAGAGAAGGCAATTGAAGACCTTGAATTAATCTAAGAGACAGTGGAGAAGGTGCCAATTATTAGAGAAATAATGAAGACTACTTTCAATCGATAGAAAAGCTATTCGGATCTAAGGATAAAGGATGTATATTTTTTTATTGGTGACCATGTGTTTCTCAAAATTTCTCCTATGAAAGGTGTTATGAGATTTGGCAAAAAGGGGAAGTTATAACCTAGATATGTGGGACCATTTGAGGTGCTTGATAGAGTTGAAAATGTAAACTATCACTCAGCTTTTCCTCTGAGCTTAAGCCACGTACATCCAATCTTTCTTATTTCTATGCTAAGGAAGTATATACTAGATCCGTCACATGTTCTTCTAGTTCAAGACATCGAGGTGGATGAAGATCTATCGTATGAGGAGATTCCTATTTAGATTATAGATAAACAAGTAAAGAGGTTGAGAAGCAAAGCAATCCTAATAGTGAAAGTGCTATGGAGGAATCAAAGTGTACAAGAGTGTACTTGGAAAACTGAATCAAACATGCGACAGATAAAGGATGTACATTATTTTATTGGTGACCATATGTTTCTCAAAATTTCCCCTATGAAATGTGTTATGAGATTTGGCAAAAAAGAGAAGTTATAACCTAGATATATAGGACCATTTGAGGTGCTTGATAGAGTTGAAAATGTAAATTATAGCTTAGCTCTTCATCCGAGCTTAAGCCATGTACATCCAATCTTTCATATTTATATGCTGAGGAAGTATATACTAGATCCATCACATATTCTTCTAGTTCAAGAGATCGAGGTGAATGAAGATCTATCGTATGAGGAGATTCCTGTTCAGATTATAGATAGACAAGTGAAGAGGTTGAGAAACAAAGAAATCTTAATGGTGAAAGTGCTATGGAGGAATCAAAGTGTACAAGAGTGCACCTGGAAAACTGAATCAAACATGCGACAAAAGTACCCCTATGTAACACTCAAGATTTCGATTTGTATTGATTTATTATTATAGAATTGTTTCTTTGTTATGGATATTGTTTAGAGTTGTTTTGGTGGGTGTTAGAATGGTTTTGAGAAGTGTTTGCCTTGGTGAGTTTGAACCTATTATTTTCACGGGCGTGAACTCTTCTCACGGCCGTTAATTGGAACTTTGACATTTCACGGGCGTGAACTCTAATCACTGTCGTTACTTTGCTCTCTATCCAAATATAAGAAATTGACCTTTTGAGTGTTTACGGGCGTGAATTCAGCCCACAGGCATGAAACTTATTCTTCACGGGCTTGAATTCAGTCTTCACGAGCATGAGACTTCGGGCTTTATAAATATAAGTCATTTTTTCAGATTTTTGAACCGAAAGCCAAATTTTATTTTCTTCTTCTTCTCATTTCTTTCCTTTACTCAACTAGCCCTATTTCTCTTTAGTCATCCAAATAGCTATTTTCTTCAAGAATTCTTCATGGAAAACATAATCTAAGGCATCAAATCACCTTCAAAGGCATTCTTTCTCAAGAAATCTCTTTATAGGATTTTGAAGATAAATCCTAGTTCTTGCTTTTATAGTTGTTTATGGGTTATAGTATTGTTAGATTAGTTGTTTATAGATTATAGGTAGTCTTTTATAAGCATTTATTACCATTAATTATGGTTGATATGGGAGTTGTGAGATTTAATGGTTTTATATGAATTGTAGGGTGAATAGTAAATCTTCATTTAATGGTTTAATTGGTATTAGAAATTAATTTATTGAGTACTAAGGGGCATAAAATCCTAGAATTCTTTGTGTTATGGCTTTAGGGAAGGAAACCCTAATTGACCCATTTTGGGGAATTTATTGTTTTAGGCTTGGTGAACCCAAGGACCTAAAGATTATCGATTGAGTTGATAGTGTAATTGCTTTAGATTGAGATAAGTTATGGAATAATTTGTTCTTTGTTACGAAATCCACATTTGTTAATATTGTTCTTGAATGAAATTTAGCCATTGTTTTTGGACTAAATTTCTTATTAAGTATTATTAATTTGATATTGTAATGTCATTGGGCCTTAGGCCATCATTGAAATATATTATCTTTGAAAGACCATTTAGGTCATATGAAATTATTGAAAACCTATTGAATATTGTTAATGATATTGATAGTGTGAGGTCTCTAGACCCATTCATTATTCATTGTATCGATTGTATGGCTATTGACGATTTAGAACACCTTTCTAATGAGGGAGAAATTATTAGACTGTGTGCACCAGTGACCCAGCTGAAAAGGTCAAATTGTATCAGTGGCTTTACCTAGGGGAGGCCTATCGGCCCTGGGACGTATGTTCTGATTAAGCATACGTATGGTTTGAGATTATAGTATCTTGATGGATGGATGGTATGGATTGATGGTTGTTCCATATTCATATTGATGGGTGTCATTTCTTTGTAGGCACATAGATATATGTCACCAAATGTATTCTTATTGTTCATAAACTATTGTTGCTATTGTTATATATATATATATATATATATATATATATATATATATTGAATTCGACCTATTTTGTGATCAATTGTAAAACTCTAAGTATTATTGCATTTCCATAACTTATTGAGTTTTTGACTCATTCATTTTCTTCTATTGTGGATTTCAGGTGCTAGAGAACCTATTGACAGGATAGAAAGAGGTTCTTGATTGTTTTCTCTTTCTAAGAAGTTAAAGTATTGATTCGATAATCATTTAATGTTTTGTATTATTTTGGAATACTAATCATAGTGGCTCCGTAGATTGAATTGTATTAGATTGGGATATGATTGAGCTTATAGGTAATCCTTGTTCCTTATTGATGATCGTATTTTATCTTTTGATCGATAAGGAACAAATGATATTGTATTGATGGATTACCTATATATTGAAATATATTGCATGATTATAGAATATTATTGATGATTGTTGATCCAGGTTTAGGTTCTACGGGTTTATAGTGGCTTTAAGCCTATCCTTGCTCTAGGACCGTCACACTTTTAGTTTTGGGGTGTGACACCCCAGTTATTTTCTGTATAAGGTAAGTGTATTTTTAAATTCAAGGACAAATTTATTATAAGGGGGTAGAATGTAATAACCCTAAAAGAAAACTAAAAGCGTTTAAAGATAGTTATAAGAAACGAGTATGGGTAAATGAATTTTTATAAAATTAGGAAGTGAATTGCTTGAAATCAAGTATGGCTAACTTAAGTTAGGTGGTTAACTATTATGGAAAAAATGATTAAGAAATTAAATAAAGTTAGAAAGAGTGTCAGTTAATCAAACTAATCAAACAGACTTAGAATAAAATCTTAGAAAGCCTAAGTTAAACATCCTCCGTTGTTCAATTTTTAATAAACTATAAAATAGTCTTTTATCCAATTTTTCTTCACAAACCTAAAATTTGATGAATAATGAGTAAAATTAAAAATAGAATTGAGTGAAATGACAAAATAGAAATGTCTAAATTAAAAAGTGAAAGAGATTGAAGAATTAGAGGTATAAATGGTAATTTTGTAATTTTAGAGAAATAGAGTGAAAATTCATTTGACCAATAAATAAATAATAATAATAATAATAAAATAAAAAAGAAGAAGAGTGTTGCCCAAGACTTGTGTAAATAAATAAATAAACTTGCTTTCTCTAATTAACCTATACACAAATCCATCTACATTTATTTCTTTTTTTATTAATCTTTTGATTTTTTTTTTCTTAAATTTCATTAGTTGAAAATTTATATAAATAAATGATAGTTAAAAGAAGTCAATAACTTTCTCCATCAATCTAGCCAAATCTCCATAACTAAAATTTTCAAAATTTTTCTCAATTTATTTCTTACTCAAATCACCTCTCCATCTTCATCAATCTTCATACCTTCATCTTCAAAGTTTCTTCTCTTCAAGTTGTTGGAGTTTTTGATAGAAGTTATAAGAAAAGTTTCAAAAGGTAAAAACTTTAACTTGCCTCGTGTTATGATTTAATGAGTTTTAATGTTAATTTAGAGGTCTAATTAGTGAAATAAAGTAAGATTAGAAGTAAATCCTTGAAAATTTTGAATTTCTTGTGACTTGACAAAATATTAGGGCAGAGTTTTTATACTCTTAGAATTGGAATTTGAAGACTCTTAAAACATAAAAATTATAAATTTAATGTATATATTATTTTCCTTTAAGGAAATTTTGTCAAATGCTTTCTGTGTTCAGAGATATAGATCACTGAGTAAGGCTAACTCGGGTTAGGATTTGTGCTGAGAGACTATACTGAGTTTTTCAATTTTGAGGACCTCAAATTCTGATTCAGGGGAAAATAAAAACATAAAAAATCTTTCCTTATGTCTTAGCTAAATTATACTGAAAACAAAATACCAATTGGATACCTACACAATGAGTTATAAGCAAATCAGTGAGGAGTGTTCAGGTAGAAGTTGCAAAGGAGATTACAGATTTCAAGTCTATCTTTAAAGTTCCACTATAAATTGTATAGAGCTTAGAAAAATTTGATTTTCTATTACGTCCTGATTTCAGATCTCGATGATCCTAGAATACAGGAGATGCTATAGGCGACCGGTACCCTAGAACCCAATATCACATACAATCATCAATTACTATCAATTTATTATTTAATTACTTAGTTACTATTCATTCTGACATTCTATAATTTGTCTGTAAATTTTACTGCAAATGGCTGTAACAATCATCATCTCATACCACATCATTAGCTATACTCCATAATATGCTATACATATATGTTGAGAAGACGGATAGAAGAGATGAGAAAGGAAAGACAAGAACTTGCACCAGTACCCAAACCAGCACCGGTACCTGTTCATCTTTCACAAGTAGCACCTCCCTCGAGACCTGTGATTAGACGAGAGGCTCGGAGAGTAATTGATGAGGGTGGTGTTACTATGTTCAGTTTCTTGAAACTTGGATTACCTGAGTTTTGTGGAGAGCATGGGAATGAGCATAGCAATTTCCTAGAGTAGGTAGACAAAGTTGTGATGAGATTACCCTGCTCTGATACTTGGGCTATAGAGTTGGTTGGCCTGTTATTGAAGAAAAAGGCTTGGACTTGGTTTTTAAGGCATATTCAAGGAAGATTGTATAGTGATAATCCTCTGAGTTGGGAAGAATTCAAACAGCTATTGACGGATGAGTTCCTCACTAAAGGTGAGAAAGATATGAGGATTATTCAATTTGAGAGCTTAGAGCAGGGAAACATGAGTGTGCAGGAATATGCTGATGAATTTCAAAGGTTGGTAAAATATATAAAGAAGATAATTATGGATGAGGCGACAGAGATCAACCATTTCACGAGAGGATCGAATACACCTTTATATAATGCATTAATGGGAGTGGAATTCACCTTGTTGACAAAATTAATTGATAAGGCTAACCATATTGAGATGAAGTATAAAGAAGATAGAACAAAAAGATAACAAGCAAGGAAAATTGTTAACAGGGTCAAAGAAGTCAGAGGAGGACCGGGGGACAGAGTACACAGACTAGACCAATTGAGAGTAGTTACAGACCTCCTCAGAGCCATCCGTCTACTAGTGTTGATAGAGGACAGACTCGGTCTGAGGCAGCTTCATCAGCATCATAGGCATCTGTTAGTGTATCTACAGCAAATCGATCATCATATGCTATACTTGTTTGTACTAAATGTGGCAGGAGACATCCCGGTGTTTGTAGAAGGGAGACTGGAGCCTGTTTGAGGTGTGGCCAGCAGGGCAATTTTATTAGGGATTGCCTTATCATCAGAGCTCAGCAAGGAGCACCATCAGCTTCACAGCCTACTGTTCAGCAAAATCAAGGCACTTCTAGTGAACCTACAAGCAGAGGTAGAAGACAGGGTCTAGCATAAAGTTCATCTCAGCCACTAACTGCCAGAGTTCATGTTTGCCCTCAATTAACAATAGGCTCAATCATTACACACTACTATGGGAGGTACTGTTCTTATCCAGTATGAGTTAGCTAATGTACTTTTTTTACTTAGGCACTACACATTCTTTTGTGTCATCATTTTTTGCAAAGAAACTGGGAAAAGGAAATAGAGTAATGCATGAACCTTTAGAGGTATCTACCCCCTTAGGCAGAACAGTAATTGTAAATCATGAATACAGTGATTGTATAGTGGAAATTGATGATAAGGAACTTCATGTGACCTTGATAGAGTTACTTGTGCTGGAATTGGATGTTATTCTAGGTATGTATTGGCTATCAATTCATCGTGCTACCATTGATTGCTTTGGAAAGAAAATAGAATTTAGAACTGAGGGGCAACCAGTGTTTGTCTTTCAGGGTGAAAAGGAGAGCAATTTAGCTTATATAATTTATGTTATTGCGATAAAGAGACTTATGAGGAAAGGGTGCCAAGGATACCTGGCTAATGTAGTTGATACTTGGGTGAATGATAACGGGATTGAGTCAGATTCCAATAATGAATGAATTCCCGGATGTATTTCCTGAAGACTTGCCTGGATTACCACCAAAGCGAGAAAATGAGTTTGAAATTGATGTATATCCGGGAACTGATCCGATTTCTATTCCATAATATCGAATGGCACCTAATGAGTTGAAAGAGCTAAAGGTGCAGTTGTAAAAATTGTTGGATAAAGGTATCATTCGGCCTAGTAGTTCACTGTGGGGAGCAGATGGAACACTCCGTATGTGTATTGACTATAGGCAGTTGAACAAAGTGACTTTGAAGAACAGATACCCGTTGCCTACAATTAAAGATCTCTTTGATCAGTTGCAGTAGGTTAGCCATTTCTCAAAGATTGAACTTTGATCCAGCTACCATCAATTGAGAATTCGAAAAGAGGATGTACTTAAGACAGCTTTTTGAATCCGATATGGGCATTATGAGTTATTTGTGCTACCATTCGGGTTGACTAATGCTCCTGCAACATTTATAGATTTAATGAACTGGGTGTTTAAACCTTTCTTGGATAGATTTGTTATCGTATTCATAGATGATATACTTATCTATTCAAATAGTCGTGATCAATATAAAGAACACTTATGGATTATATTACAAATGTTGAGGGAAAACAGACTATATGCTAAATTGTCAAAGTGTGAGTTTTGGTTGGATGAAGTGTGTTTCCTAGGACATGTCATTAGTAAAGTAGGGATTAAAGTGGATCTTAAAAAGGTGGAAGCAGTTGCAAATTGGCCTCAGCCAAAAAATATTACTGAAATTCAGAGTTTACTTGGTATCGTTGGTTACTATAGGAGATTTGTCCAAAATTTCTCCAAGATAGTTGCACCGCTAATGTAATACCCTAGAAATGCATAACAGGTTTGAGTGAATAAAATTCTCAGAATATAGATTAAAATCATCAAAATAACCAATAATAATTTTAGAAAACCAGTTAGAGCGAAAATGGAAAAATTTTTCGAAAAACGTCGGTACCGATATCGCCGCCGTAAAAATAGCGGAATGAACGACGGATAAATTTTTGAATTTGGATTGAGGATAATTGATAAGTAATATTCATGCGTGAATAAATTAAAAAGAAATTTGAGAAAATATTACAGAATGCTCACAAAACAAGCAAAAGAGTATTTTTCGGTGAATAGTAAAAATTTATCGGTTTGAGTTTCAGAACAACTCTGAAACTATTTTTATTAAATAATATTAATTAAAATATGATGTTTAAGTATTCACTTTGAGTTCTAATTCCCGACGGAACTTTTGGAATAAATTACCGAGCGAAAAAGGACCAAAACCAAATTTTAGAAAATTTGAGGACTAAAGCGTAAATGACTTTCTGCCCATTTTTGTACTTCATCCGTGGCTTGTTCCTTTCATTTTCTCTCCATTTCTTTGATTTTTCTAAGCCAAGTTTCTAAAGCAAAATTGTTCCAAACCTAAAACTAAAACCATACAAACACTTTACTATCAAATTAAACCATAAAAATT